>VCJN01000533.1:0-69662 GCA_006384855.1 Tetraselmis striata | reverse complement strand
AGAATGCTCCAAAAACCGCTGCCATTAGGGTAGTGGGCGTTGGAGAACGGCTGCGGCAAGGCTGACACCCTCAATCCCCTGCACATTACAGCTATGCTCCGAAACCACCACATCCATCCGCGGACGATGTGCGCCATGGCTGTGATGTCGGTAGTCCCATCGCCAGCCCAAATATCGTGGCTGCTCGTACTGCAGGATCGAAACGGAGCATGCTCCGAAACCATAGCGGGGCGGGTGTCAGAGTGCTGCTGCAGCAATACTGGTGTAATTTATTCCCAGCGCCATCTTGATCGGTACGGCTGCGCATGCTAGTGTATGCTCCAAAACCACCGACATGGCTCCACAAGCAGGACTATGCCAGCGCGTGCCTGTGATGGCGCCGCTAATATCAATGTGTGCGGTGAGGTGGCGGGGAGAGGCGGTGGGGAGCAAGAAAGGCAGTAAGAGGGGGGGGGGGGGGGCACCGGGGTTGTAGACCAGGTCCAGCTGGAGGCCGGAGCCCTCCACGCCGTAGCCCGCCGCGTTGAGGCGCTGCAAGCCCAGGATGCTGCGATCAAAGACGCCTCGCCCGCGCTGCGTGTCCACGTTGGCCTCCGAGTAGCACGGCAGGCTGGCCACCACGTGCACCTGCGCCGCGCGGGGGGGGGGGGGGGGGGGGGCAGGGAGGGTTCAGGGGCGACAGACAGGGCATGCAAGGGCGGCGCCCGGGCCGGTGGTAGCACTGACCACCACGCACATCCGCAGCTACATTGATTACCCGGGGGACCGTGAGGGCGCCTCCACGGGTATATCCCGGCAGAGCCCCTCCTCTTATCTGGAGCTGGCTGCAACTTTTCCGGTATTGACATTCGCTACATATATACGGGTCCCGACTTCCCTTATTATGAGCCTCAAACTGGGCTTGCGCGCAACCTGATAGAACATCCGCGTTAGTTCTGCTATAGCTTTGTCTACGTGTGTCCTCTGGCAGGCAGGGCAGGCTCTTATTTGCAGTGTTCTTCTTTGCCGCATCGGGACCCGTACATCAACATGCGCTATAGCTCTGTCTGTTGTTCCTTGCCGTCAGACATGCTTTCGCAGGAAGGCCATTTTTCCCGGCGCGATTGTATGGCTGCGCTGCGAACCTGTACACAAGAACGCCACGGGCAGTGCCTAGGCGTGCTTGGCTCCAGGGGGAGTCGCGCACCCTGTAAAGGAGGTTACTAGCCATGAACCCCGAGCATGCGCAGGGGTGCCGGCGCGCTGCCGAAAACGCATTTAGGAGACAGCGCCCGCCGTTGGCCCGCCTAAAACCAACCGAATGTAAAGTGAATATGAGCCCGCACTGCGAGAGTGCTTGCCAGTCACCCCCAGAAAGTCCCTGATCACCAGTCTCGTTGTTGTGCGTCGGCACCCGTGGTGTACTAAACATCAGCGCTGCCGGGCAGCCGGACAGCGTCGTCGCCGGGGCGCCTCCCGGGCGGTTGGTGCTGCGGTCAATGGCGGCGGTCGCTAGCTGAGGGTGCCAAATGATGGGCCCAGGGCCGGGGAAAGGTGGCGGGGGTGGGGTTGGAGGGAGGGAGGGGGGGGTAGTACCTGGTTGTCGGCGAGGAACTGACAGGTCTCCTGCCCGGGCTCCAACAGCACCAGTGAGGTTGCAGCGGTCGAGCACCTCCCGGCCCAGCGCGCGCGCCTGGCGCACCAGGAAGCGGAACTGCGGATTGAGCCTTCGGGGCGCGCCGCCGGTGATGTCCACGCAGCCCACCTCGGGCGACGCCGCCAGCAGCGCCACGCAGCGCTCCCGCGGTGGCCCGGTCCATCGCCTCCTTGCGCAGCGGGGACGACTCCACGTGGCAGTGAGAGCAGGCCTGGTTGCAGTAGAGGCCGATGTTGAGCTGCAGGATGGTCGCCGGGCGCGCGGCGCAGCGGGGTCACGCCCGCGTCCGCCAGCACCGCGCCGAAGGGCGGCGCGTCCAGGTCGTCCAGCGAGCGCTGCCTGGGCACGGCGCTCGCGTGCCGTCAGCGCCGCCTGCCCCTCCACCGCCAGCGCCGCCATCAGCTCCTGCTGCTCCGGGTTGGCTGCCAGCTCCTCCAGGCCTCGCCGGCACCAGCGAATCCAGCTGCCCCGTCGTTTCCCTGCTGCCGCCCCGACAAACGCCGTCGCCAATGAGCCCGACGCCCAACGGCCGCTCCCACCCAATGCCCTAAAGCCTAAAGCCGCTCGCCGCCAGGGCTCCGCCGGCAGGATGGCTACGGGCTCCGACCGACTCACAAGAGCCCTGAATAACCCGCACGGCCGCTGATGCAGCAATAAGGCCACAGCAAACTGTGACCTGCCCTACGCCTGCCATCAGAGATAAAATATAGACAAAACTATGGCGCAGCTCAAGCGGATGATCTTACAAGCTGCATGTAAGTCCGATCTGAGGCTTGCATTAAGGGCTCTTACTGTTGCGTCGGACGAAGCTGTAGTTGCGGACGAGGTTTGGACATACAGGCTGGTCGCAATACCGCGAATGTACAAATATATTGAGTAGCACGGTGATGACTCCCGTGCAAACCCTGGTCGGTAAACCGCCGGGCTCGCGCTGGGCTCGCGCATGCAGCGCGGTGAGGAGAGAGGGGGACCTGGCGCCGGCCGCATCTCACCTGGAAGCGCGGGCGGCCATGCGGGCGGCGCCGCGGTGCTGCGCTCTGGAGGATCGGGGCGCGTGCGCCGCGCGCGCGGGGAGGGCCGCCACCGGAAAACAGGCCAGTAGCGGCGCCATTACGTCGGGTCGCCGCGTCGCCGCACTGAGCTACCTTGCAGAGGGTGGGGCGGTGGAGAGCCTCAGCTTCAGCTGCACGGCGAGCGGTACTCGGCAGATCGCGGGGACTGCCTCGGCGGGGTGACAGTGACGACGGCGGAGGCGCGCGCTGAACGCGCCTTGTCGGAGAGGGTGGCAGAATTGCAAATAAGGAATTACGCGCCGTTTGCGGCAGTCGGTGCAAGCAGAGCCACCGCGCACACGTCCGGAGATTGCAGGGCGGCACTACAGACTGGGGCAATCGGTGACGTGCGGGGCCGACCACGGCGTTGCCGTTGGTAGTGGGTGCTGCGCGCGCGAAAAGCCTAACACAGGAGCGGGGTGTGTGGTTGGAGGGGGGGGGGGGGGGGGGGGGGGGGTTGGCGGGATCCGGCGGCGACTATCCGGCGGTCAAGGACAGCGCGCCGACAGGGGGAGGGGGGGTCTCTGTACCGCTGGCCGGTGTGGAAACAGTTGTGCAGTCTGTCTCGCGAGGCAAGCGAGAGGCAAGCGAGAGGTGAAGGTGGGTGTTGGCAGGCCTGCCGGCCTTGATTGTCGAGGTTGGCCACAGGCTGCCCCCGCCTGCTCTTCACGGCAGCAGCGTGCAGGCCCGCTGTAATAAACATGACGTAATGCATGATCTCGTCATTAACAGTGCGAGTTGCTCCGAAACCATTATGCTCCGAAACCATAATGTACCACCTGGTAGTCGCTACCAGGCAGTACTCGCTGTACGTACAACCCGTGTTAGTCGCTGTCGTAAATATAGATTTAAAAAAAAGATACAAGCGCTACAGGTTGTCGCGCTACCAACGAAACTACCTGGAAGGAGCATTCACCACCTTTGAATCAAAAGACAGCCTTTCGCCCGCTCCTGGAGCGAATCCGTCATACTTTCCAGCCGGACAAATTGCAGCATCCAGCCCAGCTATAGGGCTATCTAGCCTTAGGAAGATAGGTGCTAAAGTCGACCGAGGGGTTGTGGTCGAGCGTGGCGAGGGCGTGGGTCGAAACCGCCGATTCACGTTTTACTTTCATGATTTGATTCAGCGCCGGTAGCGCGGCATTGGGGAGCCGCTGACGTCTCCCTGATGCCGCGCAACAGCCAGAAACCTGCTTGCACTCCACAAGTCTCCCATACCGCCGTTTCAAGGCAAAGGTGTAGAACTTGTAGCCATGACATCGTTGGCGAGGCGCGGTGGTGGGAGTCAACGCGCCGATGGCGACAGTGCTGCCGGCGCGTAGTGTGTACATAAAATACGAAACTACTAAATTCCACCACCCGCGCCCACCCGCGACCATCACCACACGACCATCCGTGCCGCCATCTGCGGTCGGGCAGGCAGGCTGCACCCGCTTGACGACTCAAACCAACCACAACCGTCCAACTACCGCCGTAAAAAGGTCATGGGAGGTGCACTACGGGAAGGTCGGCGTTGTTGAGGCACGTGTGGCGGGCTTTATGCCGGCCGCCCTTGAGGGCATGACTTGGACTAACGGGGAACGCGCACTCACTCGGGTTAGTTTACGCCACCGGGGGTTGGGGGGGGGGGGGGGGGGGTATCCACCGGCCCACCATGACTCGCGCCCCTAGTATAATGCTCGGCATTTTCACTATCCCTGGACAATACTAAACTCTAGAGCTAAGCTTTATGCTCAGCTACACAGCTCGAAGTTTGGCGGTGCCTGGTAATCAAAGCATACTGAATGCTATGGACGTGGTGGCCTTGGTAACGGCTGCATGGGTGCTGCCGGCTCTGGACGAGAACGTACCCGCCTACAAGTTGGACATATCACAGTAGGCTTTCACGTCATGACGTATAAGTGTCCACCAAAAACGACCCAAGGCACGTGCCAAGGTAGTCTGAGCATCCCGGTGCTCAGTAGTAGTATCATGTAGCTCATACAATATTTTGTTAATGAGCTGACGGTTATTAGGGATACATAGGCATTTATGCCTCCAAATGTTTTGTCGCGTTTGGACACATGTCCCAACTCCATCCATCCCCCACCCCCCCCCCCCCCCCCCCCCCCCCCCCATTCGGAATACAAGTCGTCCGCCTCGAAACCAGTGCTCAAAACCCAGTGCAATAGCCTTGCCAACCGAGACTACGAAAACAAACAAAGGTGGTCGGCAGTTGTTGTGCAAAGACGAGAGGCTCCGGCGTTTTGTCAATACGAATATATTAGTTACAAGGTTGTCACAACGCTTACCACATGGCAGCATTATATCGCACATATACTCATCGTGGTCTCAGGTACACATAGTACTCGTACTATCTCTTAGTATATCGTACTCGTAAAGTTGTCACATCTAGTATATCATTGAATTATCTGTATAACATATAATATTTTGCGTGATTTTGCACGCAAAGAAATCGCACCCTCCAGTGCGCCACTTATGCAAAGCCCGCAAAAGCACCTCAACAGACACCGGACCGCGGCCAGGGCGGCGACCAACAACCTACATAAAGAGGCCTTTGGGTCCAAGTACTAGAAGGAAGAAGATGAGGAGATAAAGAGGTACAACAAAGTAGTGCCCCAAGCGGCATGGAAGGAGGATGGGCGCGGGCGACAAGGAGGAAGGCCGGAAGCTGCATCCGTAATCCCTAGGGTTCCAACAGCGGTTGGATAAAGCAGATCCTAAAAGCAACTCGGCTTGGGCAGTGGAGAGCGGCAAGTCAGCACGTTGTAAATCAACTTTAATTTCAATTTAGTGCCCCATGTAGTCGGCTTCAGACATAGAGGGGTCCTCATTAACCATAATGTTCATCGAGGACAATTTGTGACGGGTCGGCCGCCCTCCGCCTCCGCCAAAGCCAAACAACCGGCTGGAGCATATTCTTGCAAGCTTTGTTGTGATTGGGCTGTGCGCAATCTTCACATGCTGAATTGCGGCGCTTTCTGAGCGCGGCGATCTCTGCGGCCTCGGCACATCCATTCAGTCGAAATGGTGTGAGCATAGTCGTTTTCTTCTTCAATGTCGCTGATCGGATCACTGACATGGTCAGCCGGATATTAATCCATCACGGGACCCACGCGGTGCCGCATGCCATGGGATGCGGGAGCGGGCGGGGGCGCGCCCGGGCGAGCTAGTGCGGGCGCCACCTGGTTCTTGACACTTTTGTCAATTGGTGCCAAGAGACTTCTAGAGATGCCGGGAGCGCAGACGCTTGGACGGTGATTTCCGGCCTCGGCACACTAGGTATAATCAGATGTGCTCGTAACACAGAAGCGGGTTTTACCTTGCATCAGCGGGTATTAATCCAAAAAATCGAGGAAGTGCGCGGTGCCCTGAAACGGCGTGTTCACCGACCTGGACAGCTCCACCCAAGACAGAAAGTCCTTGGGTGGCAAATCCACAGACTGCTTGAGTGCGAGCGGGCACAGCAGGATGGTGATGCTCAGCGCAACGCCATCACTTGGGGAGTCCATCCAAAAAGTCAAGAAGCCTTACATGTTCAGCAGCCGTGCGGAGATGATTAGGCGCAGAAAGAAGGCGAAGGAGTAGCGGTACATACGGAACTCGAAACTTTTGTGAAGCTTGGCGCATGTCGATCGCACCGCCGGGTCATACAAGTTATGAATATTATCATCGCGTGCAGGTATCTGCGTACAAATGCCGGTAACGCCCCCCCCCCCCCCCCCCCCCCCCCCCCGCCCCCCCTCCCCGGCCAACAAATAGCTCACCTGCAACGGTTAGCGCGCGAAATCTCGAAGCTGATCGGCACATGGCGGTTTACGATCCTAAATGAGGATCCATGGGGAGGGAACCAAAACGCGAGTATAAAAGTACTCAATCACGATGCTCGGATTTGGGCTCTGTTTTTGAGCCCTAATCCGAGCATACGGAGCTAAATCTCGTTGTAGAAAAAAGGACAAATTTAGGGTTTTGCATAGTTGCCTTAAGTAACATGGTCTTTGCGCCGGCGGCACAATTGCGTTTTGGAGATTGTGTCGTCAACGGGTTTTACAACGGCACGCCGCCGCTTCAATTGCCATACGCCTTCATGCGTCTCTACCCAAGTTAGGGCAGCAAGCAAGTCCGTCAGAGCGTACTCCGCCACCCCGCTTTATCCCTCTGCTCAGAGGAATACAACTCGTAACTAAGTATATATATGTGCCGTGGTAAGTTCCTTGATTGAGGCTATACGCATGGACGTGTGGCGCAAGTCCACAGATTCCAACTATAGTACCGCCTACATACATGTATATGCCGTACGTGCAAATAAGATTGAAGGCATGCATGCATTCAACTCGTATTTACAGGTCGGCATTGCAAAACCTGCTTAAATGTATGTGCCTTGATTGAGGCCGAATGCCTGGATTTGTGGTGTTGGTTCACAGATTGCGACTAATTGCCTAAATATACAAATATATACATGCCGTAATAAGTGCACATATTGGAGACACGAGTGCATACAACTCGTAACTACATGTACGGGGGGACTAATAGGCTGCACGTGGTGGCACCTCGTGAAGTGAAGAGGACTAGACCTTCTACACCTTCGTGCGCATGGTGGCCACACACTTGCATCGATCGATCGTGATTGTGTTCAGGGGTCCTCGCCTCCACATGTCCCTATACAGCGGCCGCGAGGCGCGGATGCCCTACGGGATGTTGTTGGGCCGGAACTTCACGCCTCAAGAGCTGTCAAACCTCACCGACGGCGAGTCAGCCCCCTCTTCCTCTGCTACAAGGGGACGAAAAAGCTGCACCCCGGCAATCACTGCGACCCGCTGCTTCGGCCGGATTAAGATGTCAAAACTACAGTTATGGAATGACGCTTGCAACCGTTATCTTGTAAGGGTCGAAGGATAGAGGACGCTTGCGTAACGCGTAACACGAAATACTCGCACCGGAACGTGCCACGTAGATCGAGGCGTCACCGCAGCGTCACTACCAGGGTTGGGCGGAACTCAGTTCCGTTCCAGCGAGTTCCGGAGTTCTGGCCCGGGTGGAACTGAACCGCCGGAATTCCGTTCCGTCGGAACTCGGCCAAAAACCCGGCGGTGGAACTGACCCCCCCGGAACTGCATCGAAACTTATCCTAATCGACTTCACCGTGTTGATATCGCATTGGCTCGTCGAGATATGGTGATATACGGTGAGAAGAACACCGCACGTGCCAGGGAGGCAGATATATTAGCGCCATCACAGTTGGCATGACACACTAGAGTTGCTGACACCTAACTCACCCCTCGCCCCTCACCTTGAGCTATGGCTTCCGACAATATTACCTTCCCTCTCGACCCGGAGGCGGAAGAGGATGGACTTACCTATGGATCAGGAGGTAGCGAAAGGCGACGTAGAGGAGGATCCCGCCGCCGCCGACGGCGGTGATGCCGCAAATGACTTAGTGACGCCGCCACGACGTGCCGCCCGGGCGAGCGGACGCCCCCCCCCCCCCCCCCCCCCCCCCCCCCCCCCCCCCCCCCCCTGCCGGCTCGTCCGCCCGACCCGAAACTCAGGGCACTGCTTAGCAGAATACCAATGCTCAGCATGATGAGAATGAACGAGAATATATACCCGATCCTAGCTTGCGTTGTCGCGTCGAGATGCTCGTTCGGAGCCACAACAAAACCTGGGTATCCACTCAGAAGCGAGAGGCGGAGTGGGCCTTCTATGTCCCTCGTGATCCCGCTCTTGAGAATAAAGACGAAACGACTTACATGGGCGGTGATCTACACGCCGAGTGCTTTCTCTATCACGCTGGGAAGGAAGATAACATGCACTTCGCGTTTCCGGCCGCGGAGGACGAGGAGATGCATGCGCATTACAACGCAACGTCGTTCTGGGCCCCGCCGGTGCCGCGTACTAAAGACGGCGGGTTCGTCAAGCATACCAAATTGAAATCGAAATTGAAATTGATTACAACGTGCTAGTCTGATGTTCTCTACCGCCCAGACTGAGTTGCACTTAGGGCATGCCATCTCTAACCATAGTAGAGTGTGTCTGCGCGTGCGTGAGCGTGTCTGTCGCCGACTTTCGGAACGGTATCGCATATATTATTATATAGATCGAAAATCTTTCCGTTATAGATTCCATTATAATTCCGCGGTGGCCAAAATATCCGTCGCGCTTACTACATGCCCTGGCTACCTATACGGTACTTGTACCGGCACAGGTACATGTCGGCCAGACGCCCGGCCGCCCGCGGCAGCCGCCGGTCGGGCCTGTCGTCGCCGTTCGTCAGGTCTACGGGGCGGGCATGGCGCGAAGTGCCGAGCCCGCCGCGTGGACCGGACCCGGCCGCAGGACGCCGTCGCCCGTCCGTCGCCAGACGCCAGACGCCGGACGGCCGTCGCCCGTCCGCCTCGCCGCCCGTCCGTTGACGGACGCCGGGCCCCGGGTCGGAAGGTCGGCGGACGCGGGGCTGTACAATGTTGCGACTACTACGATTGATCTTCGCGGCTCTCTCGATTCCACACTCCTGCAACGGGTCTACTTGTATAGTGTAATTACAGCTCCGGCCATCTTCTTTCGTTTGCAAGCCCTGCCTCCTTCCATCACATGATATGTAGCTGTGTTATTGTCGGATAACAACGGGTAGTCGCTTGTACGAGCGACTACCGCAAATTGGCAATACGGGGATTACGAATGCAATACTCGCCGGAAAAGGTTTTCCTTTATATTGGTAATGCACCGGCACCGCGCAATGTTCGGTCGTCGTGCGTCTTGGCTCCTCCTGCCGCCATCGCTGAAAATATCCCGCAAGTCGCGGCGCTGATTGCCCCACCTGTGGCGGTCCGCCGGCCTCTGCCGCGGAGTTCCGTCTCACTCAGTGTATATTATACTTCTAGGAAGGTAAGTTTAGTTTTTAAAGTTACCATATATAGCAATGTAGCGAGTGGCAGTGACTTCGACGAGTAGCAGTATTATTTCGTGCCGTGAGTGGACACGAGCCGCGGGATTATTTTGACAATAAAACTGTATAAAATATACTAGGCGACTTTCGATACGGGTGGACGAGACGCTAAGGTGGTCAGGTTCTACTCTAACCCAGACAAAAAACGTACAAAAACATCCCGTCCACGCGTACTTCTACGGGCATCCCGTGTCAACTCATCCACCTACCGCCGCGAGCGATGGACAGGTTGAAATCGCCCAAAATCGCTGATCTCATCCATCGCTCAGTGGACGAGTTCCTAAAAAATCAATATTTAGTGCCGTTACATGCACCAACCCATGCTGCCACCGGGCGCGCGCCGCGGCGCCGCCCGAGCATCACTCAACTCCACGCCCGTCAGCAGCATCACGCGCGCTGCGCTATATATTGCGTCGAGGATGCCGTCGCCCGTCGGTAGTTCTGGCCACTCCACTCCGTCGCCGCGTGCCACACGCCGTCTACTACGCTCGCCAATGTCTCGAGATGGCTGACCCATCTCAAGATGTCCCCGTCGCATCCTCGCCCTATGCGGGCGGGGTCCTCGGGAGTGTTGTCGCCGCAGTCACGGAGACTTTCCGGCGGCTGTCGGGGGTGTCCAGTGAGCAGCCGCCGCAGCAAGCGCCACTTAAAACTGGCTCGTCCCCTCAGGCTGCCAACTCGTCCGCGCTGCGTGCATCGGTTCCTCGGGATACGGCAGTTGAGAAGCAAGGGCAACCGCCGAAAAGGCGCCCCGTTCGGCTGATGGCGGCTCCGCTTATGTATTTCTTTCGCACCATCGTCACTACGCGATCCTATCGTATCCCCGCAAGTCCGTCACCGCACGCGGTCCGATTCGCCATTTCATCCTGTCCACTCCAAAATAATCTCGGCCACCCGTATCGAAAGCACAGCCCGCAAAACGAGGTGGACGGGATGAATTAAACCCGTACGGTACGTTCCCGGGGGATTAGAACCCGTCCACCGTCTCGTCCACCCGTTTCGAAAGGCGCGTACTGGTGGAGACAAGTCCGTCTCCACTGCTGGAGAGCAATACGTACGGGTATAAAGAGACCAGAATATTGTATATGAAGTAACTTGACAGTTGGATCAGCGATGCGTCAATTTTCGGAAAATTTTAAAAGAACGGCTTCTACAGGTATATCACTGGCCTACAGTAGTTCCATGAATTGCATTGCCAGCGCTTTGAAGTACCAGCAGCGAGCGTTTTCATTGCCAGCGCTTTGAAGTACCAGAGTTTTTTTTCCCGTTACCAGCAGCGAGCAGCGAGTATCAGTACCAGGACCTCCCTGCCTTATGCGGGCGGGATGCGGGCCGCTTTTAGGCGCCTTGCTGTGTTGATTTTCTAATTATGAGGAACTGCCCTTTTTGTAATTCACACGAGTACCTCCCAACCGTGAGATCGTAATCGGACGGCTGTGCAATTAAGGACCGTGGGTGGGCGGGTGGGTGGGTTATGGTACTTAGTAGTACATTCCAGTAGATAAGCGCTTTTGTCATGCACCAATAGGCCCGATCCGCTGCACTATACGGGTGCAGGTACCCGTACGGCAATAAAGCTCACGCTTCGCTGGATTATTTACTAACGCGGTGATAATAATAGGCGATATAGTACTGTATGAGCCGACTTATTTCTCGCGCCCAAGAGAAAAATAGTCCGATGATAATCTCAAATCTCCCTTCCGAGAGCGATCGTTTCGGAGCCTGGTTTCGATCCAGGGACCTGAGGGTTATGGGCCCTCCACGCTTCCACTGCGCCACTCCGAACGAGATGTATGCTTGAATTTGACATCCGCCGGTTACTGCTGGACTTCAGCGAACAACGATCGGCTTGATCATTCCATGCCATACGAGCTATAAACAGAGGATATATTATGTTTACTACCGCCCGTAGTACATAGTCCCTGGTGGAAATACACGCGGCGCTACTGTACTACCGCTACTGAGCCTGGACTAGACTACTGGTCCAGGGCCTTCCGAGTAGTAGTCCAGCGTAGTACAGTACCGGGTACAGTCACGCACTCACGCCGGCGCGGTGCGCGGCGCAGGTGCCGGTACAGGTACCCGTACCAGTACGTCCGGGAGCTGGCATCCGCCGCATGGCTACCGTTCGTGATGCCGCCTTCATCGGCTGCATGAATGCCATCCTCCCAAGGTTCCTGACTAGGAACTCCGGCACCAACACCCCCACCCCAGGTTTCTTCGACCCACATCTCGGGTCCGTACTTGGCCGAGGCAGCTTCAACGCAAATTCTTCCGCCCGCCAGTATGACCACTTCCTCAACGATGCTCATGGGTCGGACAGCTACGCCGCGGAGATGCGCGAGGCGTGGAGCCGCCTCCAAGCGGCTACTGCTGGCCATCTCGGCGACGCAGATGCACGCCAGATGGAGCGGGAAGTGGAGGCTGCGTCGGGCTCGCAAAAGGAGCTGACGGCATTTCTAGACCATGCCAACAACTCTCGGCTTCGAAATGAGGTGTGCGCTCTCCCTGCCACATGTAGGGAACGGATCTTGTTCAACCAGCTCGACGCGGCGTCAGGCATGTGGACAGTGGCCATCCCCACCGCGCGGACAGCCATGACTCCGCATGAGCTGCGGGAGGTCGCTGCCGGGTACTTCTTTCTGCCTAGCCCGTGCTTGGCCCCGGTGGTTGGGTGCCAGATCATTCTGCCCTCGACGGAGCCCAACCCCGTCATTGTTGATCTATACGGCGACGCGCTCATGAACCTCCCGGCGCCTGGAGACGCTCACTGGCGTGTACAGCACGACGCTATCGCAGATGCCTTCCGCGACCACTGTGTTCACGACCTAGGTATCGCGGTACGGCGGGAGGTGGATGACCTGTTCCAGCAGGCAGTGCCTCTCGGCAACACCGTACCCAGGGATGAACTCAAGGACCTAGTGCCGGACGCAGAGCTCTCCCTTCCGGCGTTCAACGTCGTGACCGGGAGCTATGATCCCCGGAGCTTGAAGTCCACGCTGCTGGAGTTCAAGACTATGCGGTACGGGGTCAAGTACACTTCAGTGCCCCGGGCCACGGCTGTGGATCGGTTTGAGCGCTCCCTGTTGGGCGACATACAACGGGGGTTGGCTGCGCGGGATGCGGCGTGGCACAACACAGAGCCCGGACAGAAGGGTCCTCTTCGAGACATCCTGGATATGTCGGAGTACACGGGCATGGTCTTCGGCACAGTGGGTGAGGTGAGCAAGGGGGTGCACCGCACAGTGCGTGGTATCGCATGCTTGGCTGCGGATCGGGGTGCCCTCTCATCGCGGGGCACTCGGTGCATCACCCGGGCTCACCAGGAGGCCTTGCTCGCAAGAGATTTCCTCGGGGTCCTGAGCTTGGTGGCCGCTCGAGAGCGCGCTCGCTGCCTCATCAGACGGCGCAGATTCGTCTGCCATCCCGTTGCTGAAGCTGCACAGCACGTCCGAGGATCACCCACCCACACACGTGCTCGCGTGGCCCGGACTCTGAACCGTGTGCGCATCACTCATCCATCCCGCCTTATGCGGGATGCGGGCCGCTTTTAGGCGGCTTGCTGTGTTGATTTTCTAATTCTGGGGAACTGCCCTTTTTGTAATTCACACCAGTAAGTCCGAGGATCACCCACACACACACGTGCACGCGTAGCCCGGACTCTGAGCCGCGTGTGCATCACTCATCCATCCCGCCTTATGCGGGCGGATGCGGGCCGCTTTTAGGCTCCTTGCTGTGTTGATTTTCTAATTATGGGGAACTGCCCTTTATGTAATTCACACCAGTACCGGCCGGGATTTGTTACTGCCCCTTTTGTAATTCACACCAGTACCGGCCGGGATCTGTTCATCTTTTGGTACCTACTGTACTACGGGTACTTTTAGCAGTAGGTGGATTTATTACTGTCCTTTTTGTAATTCATACCAGTATCCCTGGGGGTGTCCAAACAATACCGCGGGTCCTTAACACCGGAAAACCGACTTGCGGAAAGGTCCATACTTTACCGCGGAGGGTCCATAAAATACCGCCGGGGGCTCAAACTTTACCGCGACCAGTCCAATCAATACCGCGACTAGTACAAACAATACCGCGACCAGTCCAATAATTACCGCGCACACAGCCAGACCTCCAGCGACTCCGCCTGCTTCCCAGGGCGGGCACAGTGACCCCCAGTCACACCCTCGGCAGAGCGGGGGAGCACTCCCGGATGTAGGAGGGCCGGCTGCGGCGGCAGTGACGGTGCGCGGCGGTGACTCGGCGAGCCGCGGCGGTCGGGTATAGTCGGCCAGGTCGGAACGACTGGGCGGGCGACTATATGTAACGAAGGCTGCCGCCGCATCGAGTAGGGACGCTACCAGAAAGACTGCCACCATGACAAGGGGGGGAACTCTACAACGTACGACGGGCCCCGCCGGTGGTGCTAAGGGCGGCCAGTTTGGAGGGGTCAGGAGGAAGGCGAAGAAGGTGGGGTATATATGGTAATATGGATGCTTGCCCAACAAATCAACAGGTTTTTAGACGAGCCGACGAATAATAGATGCGGGCAGCAACTCTAAAGCTCGGCATACCGCCGCATCAGCGGCGTGTCTACACGCGCGCCGCGTATTCACGTAGGCTAGTCCATGACCATTATAACTCATAGAGCCAGACAGAGAAGCAAAGGACGTTCGCTCGCGAAGGCAACATCCAGGAGCTAGTCTGACGGTTGCGAGAATGGCATACATACACATGCTGCTGCCACACATATATACAGAAATAAACTCGTATCTACGAATGTTGAAGCATATGTGGGGAGGGAAAAAAATGTATGGAAGCCGTATATTCACAGTGTGTATGATGAGAGTATGTTCGATGATTATATTGTTATCAAAGTCGCAGTGTGCAAAACTTCAAATGTGAAATATAAAGCAATACAGTCTTTTGTCTTTAACTCAGCACATATGCTATCTATCCATGTTTTCATGCTTAGTTGATGTGATTTTGAAGTGACTGAGTTCTAGATCATATCATGACAACGCAAGCCGATAACAAACGTGTCCAGTGTTGCTTGACAGTGAAGGACGCAAATCCAATTTGCCCTATGGTGGTTGCCGAGCTGGTCTTAGAAACAAAAACAACTTGAAAACTACTATGATGTCGAGACGTCACTGCATGTGAAACATATTTGAAAAACATCGCAGCATATGTGTACGGTAACATATGCATTGCAAACCTGTATGTGATTCAGTATTGATGATTTTGAAGTATGTGGAAAGCAGTGAATTGCAACATCATATGATTTTACAAGCATATACACTTTCTATATGATGCTTGCTTACATGTTTGTGTATGTGTGTTTGCTGTGGGAAATTTTGATGTGAATGACTCGTATCGCATATGATGAAAGGCTAATTATTTACTGTCTTTTTGTCGTTCGACTATTTTTGCGGAAATCCAGTGCTCGGTCCTACAACAAGACAAACCCCAAAAACCTGACGCTGGTGATGAGCATGCTCGAGAAGTGGGAGGACATGCCTGCCCGCAAGGCAGCGGTGTCCCGTGAAGAGGTGCTGTCCAATGGCGGCGTCACACTAAATCATTTGTGTCGCCATGAGAAGGACCACGATACCCTAAAGCAAGGGCCTGGAAGAAAGTCATGGCCAGTAGCAGCTGAGCCCATAAAGTTCGAGACCATCAAGTCCTATTGGGGCGTGCCATATGGCGAGCAGGAGCGCAAGTATGTGATGCGCATCAAGGCTGGCGAGGGACTGCGACCCCCGGGCAGAGCTCCACTATGCCCAGATGCAGAGTTGTGGTTGGCGGACGTCGTCAGCGTGATGATCTTGCGCGATGAGCCTGTGCATCACCGAGAGATCAAGAAGATGGCGAAAGCCATGTTCATTGAGCTTGGCCTGAAGGACATCTGTGGCCGGCCGTACACCAAGGACACATGCATGGATGGTTGGTACAAGGCATAGATCCACATGTCATGCATCTCAGGGATTGAGTTTGCTCATCGCAGTGGACACTCAATGGGAATGCAGTGCAGCTATGCACTCACTAAGGACAATGTCAAGTGGTTCCATGAGAATGTGAGCGCCAGCATGCATTCCATGATTGATCACCACACAGTATGTGCACCGTATATGATTACGGTAGCGAGTTGGACTAACTTTGATGCCTTGTTCTGTGCTGCCACAAATGTTGATAGGTTATCCGGCCTGCGGTGTCAAACATGCGTGAGCTCACCATCAAGTGGGTTAGGGCGCAACATGGAGCAGACGCCTTGCTGCCTCAACCCATGCTCACCATTCAACAGATAATCAATTATGATGAGACAACCCTGGACATCAACGTGCTGCTAATCCAGTGCAGTGGAACCAAGAAAGGGTTCCTGACCTTGGAGGGATACAAAACCCAGATTTTGGATCCTTCTTAGCGGGCCGAACACGTTACTGCAATACTGGCCACAATGGGCAGGAAGGCCCTTCCGATGATGCTGATCCTTGCACGGAAAGATCTGCCTACAAACTTGGCCAAGTGAGTCTCACTACATTAGTATGGTGCAAGACGGATGATTGACATAAACATACTTGTTGATTTGTTTCTACCTATTGGTAGCTACAACAGTGCTTGATCTTCAACAATTACGATACGTTGTGTAAAACATACTTACAATACAGATGTGATTATGAAACACAGGGAGCTGAAAGGTGATATAGTGGCTGTCGCCGATACTGAGAATGGATGGGTCAGCAAGGATACAAAGCTTGCTTTCCTTGAGTTTTTGGAGTGTCATGGCATTGTTGGACCACATGTGATACCAAAAGTGGTGACATTTAGTAAGCGCTTCTCTTGTATTTGCCTGTTTCAAACGTAGCCGGCAAATAGCTTCTCTTGCTATTTTCAGCCGGCAAGATGCCCCTGCGCTCAGCGATGCGCACTCTCAACAAGACTCAGCTCGGCGAGCAGTGGATGGCTCGTATCAAGTCACCTCGCGTGGAATATGATACGCCAATCCCTGCAAAAGCCTCTGATTTGGAGAGTCTGATGAAAGACATTTCAAATGCTGAAGAGGAGCTGGAGGTGGCGCACAAAATTTTACAGCACAGTGAGGAGTGGCACGAAGAGTATGCCAGGCAGCCGATGGAAGTGAAGGACACCATGGCTGAGCGCCAGAATCCCGCCTCGCATGGGTCCTAGGAACAACGGTTGCATGGCTTATAATGCTGGTACAAGTCAAGGAGAGGGTTTGGGGCTGTGATCTGCTTGATTGCTGCCGCTTTCAAACGCGGATGATAATTCTCACTGGTGCTATGGTAGACCAGGGCAGGCACCGAATATGTTAGCAGCCAGGACAATGAGCCCAAAGAGAATAAGATTATATAAATAATTATTCTGTCATGCTAGCATGTAACCCGACCCGCTCAGCTCTTCGGAAATTTTGGGCAGCCACTACACTCGGTCCCCATACATGCCTCCCTGGCTGGCTGCCACCAGACTCACCGACTGCAACCAGCAGTCCCACTCCCTCTGCCAGAAGCCGCACCATGCCGAGGCCTACCTCCGATGTCTGCCAGAATTGTTTCGAGAATTGAAGAATCCCCCCCCCCCCCTTCCCCTTGTCATGTTGGCAGTCTTTCTGGTAGCGTCCCTTCTCGATGCGGCGGCAGCCTTTGTCACATATAGTCGCCCGTCCAGTCGTTCCGACCCGGCCGACTACCCGACCGCCGCGGCTCGCCGAGTCACCGCCACGCAACGTCACTGCCGCCGCCGCCGGCCCTCCTACATCCGGGAGTGTTCCCCCGCTCTGCCGAGGGTGTGACTGGGGGTCACTGTGCCCGCCCTGGAAGCAGGCGGGGTCGCTGGAGGTCTGGCTGTGTGCGCGGTAATGATTGGACTGGTCGCGGTATTGATTGGCCTGATCGCGGTATTGATTGGACTGGTCGCGGTAAAGTTTGAGCCCCCGGCGGTATTCTATGGCCCCCCTTGCGGTAAAGTATGGATGGTCTACGGGCCCGCGGTATTGTTTGGACACCCCCATGGATACCGGCGGGGAGCTACATGTGCTTTATCGAGCACGGAGGTGTTTATTTGTTACGTATATGTCGATCCAGAGCCGCCGCCGTGGTTAAACCATGGTTGACCATGACCATGGTTAACCATGGTCAACCATGGTATTTCCGGCAGGCATGGTTTTTTTTGTACAACCTCAAAGTACTGTTAGTAATGCAATAATGCTGATTCAATTGTGCATCCCGAAGTTCTAGGCGCATGCTAATCGCCTGTTGCGGTATGGTTTTGGAGGATAAGAGGCATGTCACTACAAGCTGCCAGCACCACGCACGTGCTTATGCTTGCTTGGCCACGCCGGCACGATGATGTCCGGCATGATCAGTACTAGCTTCTCCGCCGGTGTTTGAGCCCGCTGCGGCAGCAACAACAGCAGATGCAAACAATTATTACTGAACAATAGCAGACATGTGACCCATGTGTCGGATCTGTGGCTGTAGGTGGTTGGGGTGCATACATACCCAATTGCGGTGGGAATGATGCATGCCATAGCTGGGGCTGGCCATCGCGCAGGCAACGGGATGTCAAGATCTTGGCGAGTTGGCGAGTTGGCGAGTAGGCGTGGGCTTGGCGGCTGGTGGCTGAATGCCGGATTTCGCAGCTCGTGCCGTTGTGCTCGGTGCGAGTCTGCACACACCCGTAGGCCGTAGCCCGGCTGCCCGGCTGGCGGGCGGCTGCTGGCGGCTCTGGTTCGGAAGGGCGGATAGCAGATTCTGGAATCTCTGGGGGGGGTTGCGCACCCGCCACCCGCCGCCCCCCGCTGCCGCACCCGCGCGCGGCCGACCCCTACTGCGCGCGCGAACCGCTAGGTCTAAATTGGTCCCGCTGCTAAATCCACATTACAACCGCTAAAACTATCCCGTAAGCCCATTCACGCCGGCCGGCCGGCCCGCCCGCCACGGCTGGATCGTGGTATTGGTCGTGACCATGGTCGACCATGGTTAACCAAAAAATCTTGGTCGACCAGTGTTTTTTCGATTTCCGACCATGCATGGTTTTCGGCGGCTATGTGTCGATCTTGGTATAGAGTTGTTCCACATTAACGTTAAGTAGTAGCTCTTTGGCACCCCGGCCATTGGAGGCTGGATTATTGGGTCGCAAGGTTGCGAGCTAGGGGGCGGCAAGCAGTTCAAACGCTGCGCGGCGAGACATTCGGCGCACAGAACTCCCCGCGCCTCGCCCACCCGCAATTGCATGTTGTGCCGACAGCTCCCACGATCCTGCCCCATAACACACTCCAAGGGCAAGCCCCAACCCTTGGACTGCGTTTCGTGACGTCAGGTACGTGGGCGACGTGAGCGAGGCGCTGAGCATGAGGCGCGCCAGCGATGCTCAAGCGGGCGGTCGCTGAGCCGCTCCGTCCTCAATCCGCTGCTTGACTTGCCCGACAAGTGCCGATTCTCCCTGTACCTGCCGTGATCTCGCCGGGTCAACGCCCAAGAGATTCCCTATTTTCCGTACCGTGCGTGTGCCGTGGCAGGTGAGGCGAGTGCGGGTGGACGGAAGCGCGCCTTGCGACTTGCGGGCGACGCATGGGCATTGGGCAGAGGCCTTCTGCTGCCTCATAAACACCTACCATGTAGTAAGTGTTGTCAGAAATTTGACGGCCGCGATCCCGCCAGGTCAACGCCCCGAAGCACCACCCGGCACACACTTACACCTGCCCTGCCGGTGCCGTCGCAAAGGAGCGGGACTGCAAGAGTGCAAGACAACGCAGCGCTGTCCGCTTTGGCTGGTAGGCGGCGCAAACAAGGCATCGGCGGATCGAGGCGCATAGTTTCGTGCTGCTGGGTCACTTGTAAGGTAAGCGCCGGTCGCATCCTTAACGACCGTGGTCCCGCCCCGCAAATCAACGCACTCGATCGCCCTTACGTGCGAAATTCGGTGCCCTTCACAAGCGAGCGGGAGATGGGGGTGCCCAAGCTGCTTCAACATCTTGGCCCCTTGCTACGAACCACGAACCTGTACATTGCAGCTAAGGGCAAGCGCATCGGCGTGAATGGGCACGTGTGGCTTCATCAATTTGCCTACCACTGGGCTGAAGATATCGTCTTCCACAAGAACTGCGAGCCATTGGCGCGCGAGTTTGTATAACAAGCGCAGTACGTCCTAGGCCACGGACTGGAGCTGCTGTTGTCTTCGATGGCGCACCAACCATGGCCAAGCGTTGCACTGACCACGAGCGGCAGAGGCGTCGCGCGATGGCACTCGCCAAGGTAATGCACGGTGACGATGTAACACCTTCGACTGATGCGATAAAGGCCGCCATCTCATTGGGCTGGGCGGCAGTAGCCGCCGTGGTCCGGCTTCCGCGGCAGCACGGGATCAAATACTTCATTGCGCCATACGAGGCAGACTTGCAGCTGGCTTTGCTCGCCAAGGCATGCGTCATCTGGGCCGTCGCAACGGTGGATGCTGACTTCATCGTCCATGGGATTGAACGGGTCTTCATAGTGTCTTGGTGCAGCAGGCGGGCTGCCATGTGGAACTACTATGTGGCTGAGAACAGCCGAGGTTGGCCCAATGAAGAGAGGTGGAAAACGGACTTTTTGACGATGGTGGCTCGCTGCGGGCTGGAGTTCGTAACTGCCTATCCTACATATTGGCAGTTGGATGCGATTACAATACGAAAGTCCGGGGCATTGGGTCTGGGAGGGCGCTGGCCGCTTGCAAGATTCTGTTGTGCAGCCATGGTACGCCGGCTTTGTCGGACTTACGCGCCCACCTCGGCTTTGTGGCTGACCGAATCGCTGGCCAGATGAAGCAATCGTCGCCAGGCAAGTTGCCGCAAAGCTGTCGTTGCCCGTGGTGCCTGCTTAGCGACCGGGTGTGGCATCCCTGAAATATGTTTGCTTTGTTTGCGGCGGAAGGGCTGGATGCTGTTGAGAGTTGGGCCCGAAAAGCGAGGGACGCGTTATCATGACAACACGGAAGCAACGATGCCGCGCACACGGCGGTTCGTAACGATATGTGTACCTTCAATTCATGGCGCCTGCCTCGCACCGCATGGGCGCCGCGCACAAATGATGGCTAGAGTGCTTGGTGGCCAAGTTCCTAGGCGGCCGCCCCTTTGCCACCAAAGTTGTTGGCGGTGGCTGCGACTGCCCGCTGGGACACACCACAGAATGTGTGCAAGTTCTCATGTGCACCTTTGCAGTACACATGCTACCTCGCCCCCAGCATATCGTGGGAGCCACGGAACAGCCCATCACCTCTCTGCTATGCGCGTGGGCTGATCCGGGCAGAGGGGAAATCTACGATGTTAGAGCCCCGCTGGCCAACATCCCATTTATGCGGGTGAAGCACAAGAATTGCAAGCGTGGCAAGAAGTCCTCTGGGCAGCCCGAGAGGCGCAGCATTTTGCATATGAGGCATTATGTTGATTCAACCACTGTGATTGCGGGAATGCTACCAACTGTGGGTTGCTCACGGCTCGATATCAAGGTGTTGTTGTTGTGCTCCCTGCCTCAGATCGCAGAAACCGGCGGCTGGAGGAACAAGATCGAGGCTATGGCGGATGTTAACATAGAGACAGCTGACGAAACCAGGGACGAACCCCTGAGAGTCTCTGCCAGGTTGGGGCTGTTGGTGCCCGTTACGGCAGCAGGTACATGAGCATAGTTGCGCTGCCTATTACGCGGTGATGCCTGCGCAGCGGCAGAAGCACGGTAAGATTCTACCCGCTGGCGTTTGATCGTTGTAATGGAGTTTGGGGCTGCCCTACGCTGTGGCTGTCGAGCGATCGCGCCTAGAGCATTCAAGGGGGCAAGGGCATGTCTTGTCAGTTCGATAGCATGTCGGCGCATGGTGGTGGCGCGTGCAATTGCGCTCGACACATGATTTAGGTTTTCATTGTTCGCTGTCTCTGAGGTGGACCCACTGGAAGCGGCATTAGCGCGCCGCACTCCTGTCAGTGGGGGCTCGTCTCTGAAAAGGGTGCCAAACGGGATCAGTGCAGCAAAGGGCTCCAGCTTCTTCCCACCGCCTTGCGACGGCACTTTGTCTGTGTTTAGGAAGTGCGAAGTGTGGACTCGGTACTCGAAAGGGTTGCTGAGCACTAGCGCACGGTCGTCGGCGTGGCACGCACGGGCACGGGAGCAGCTTGTTGACGACGACTTTCAAATGTTTTGGGTCCAATGTCGATAGCCGATGGCCGCCGCTCATCACCGGCTTTCCACACTTAGGGTGCCCGCATGCGCAGTACCGCCCTATTGCGCATGCTACCATGGTGCCCTCGTGATGCAATGTCGGCGCGATGCGGGTGTGAGATCAGTCTGTGTATTGCAGAAATTTTAACGCTGTTCAAAAGGCTCGACGAGTAGCGAGGCGGCGGCGGATAGCGACTAGTCGCTAACAATGTCGCGACTACTACTCGCTGCGATGCTGCGACCGAATAATCTGAGCCCCACCGGGCGACACTAGTACTTGACGTTGTTGTGGAAACCTCTATAGCCGCTCGCTACCCGTCTATAGCCGCTCGCTAGCGACTACCAGTACTACAAATACGAATACTACAAATACGAATACTACAGATTATTAAACATAATGTAAACTCGATATCCACCCGCCGCATTGGTGTATATGTTATTAAGACCCATATGAAAACGTGACACATGTGCACATGTGTCGCCACATCTGCACATGTGTCATCTGAGGACACATGTGCACATGTGTCATGTTGCTTTTGACCCGTGTGCACATGTGTTGCCTCGTGACACATCTGCATATGTGTCAAAATCAAAACGACACATATGCACATGTGCTAGCACATGTACACATATGTTATTTTTCTGGCTGATCACGACACATGTGCACATGAGGCATGAGCAGTATGGCTCATGTGCATATGTGTGGCCCGACACGTGACACATGTACACATGTGTCATTTTCGAGTGTGACATAAGACACATATGAATATATGTTCATTTTTGTCTGCGGAATTCGAGCGTGGGGTTCTAATTTAAAATTATTGAAATAAAAATGTTCCGGAAGGCACAGATTAATTATTTAAGCATGCCGGCCACTCGTTTGATGCCCTTAAAATGTATATTAAGGCATTACAAAGCAACATCAGCCGGCAATGTAGAAAAGGATGTCGTCAGCATTTAGACAATGACAAAGTTAGTGTTGGCAGGTGTCATATCATTACATTGCTGCGCACTACTTTAGGACACGGACATGGGTCAGAACTTGGCTAGTGGAAGCACCCTCGCTGTAAATGTTCTCACACCTACTGTTGCCATTGTGACACCGGGAGTTGCATTTCCTGCGTGCTTTGCGGCATACACATACATTGGTTATGCACGGACCCTTGCAACTAAACTTCAACATACCCTGGCCACCAATCAAATAGGGATACATAAGCCGAAGCATTGCACACTGATATCTGTTTCCAATTGGCTTTCTCTCAGCACACCCTGCAGCCCGTGTTGCGCTGGGACGCTGCCACGCACATGATCAATATCCCCGTGGCCAAAAGTTGGCTTTTTGACCCCAGCCTTGGTCGCAAGCCTGAAATGGCCATGCTCAGTCATCTGAAACACCAGTTCAAAGCCATGATATGTCACACACCCAATACCTCAAAGTCACAAGCACACAGTACGTAGGCAATGCACTGTGAGATTCAGATGTGACGTAAATGTGCCCTACTGGTGACGAACGACGACATACGGGGACGATACGGGACGGACGAGGGACGTGGATTTCATACCCAGTAGCGACGACTATCGCGCGCGACCTGTAAAGTACTATATGAATTTCTCGTTTCCATAATTTCATCAAATTGATATGCGCACGCGGGCTCGCGTGTCGCCCTCCGACGCGGAGCACCCGGGCTAAGTACAGGCGGATGTACGCACTCATTGCACATCGCCGCACATCGCTGACCGCACATCGCTGACCGCTGACCCCGCGGTGTGCCGCGATGTGCGGCACGACGGGCGGAGGTGTGGGCGGATGTAGGTGGTACGGTAGGTGGTAGGCGGTAGGTGGTGTTCGTAGGTGCGCGTTTTAATGCAGCCGCCCTAACTGCTGATGATTGTGTAACGCCCCAGCACGCGCATGAAGTATGGGGTCGCCTCACGGTCACCGCCGCTCACCGTTGAATCAAGCGCGGACAGCCGCGCACTCGCATCTGTGTTGCCTGCCGGTGGTGGGTTACATCCACCCCAACTCTCAACCCCCCCCCCCCCCCCCCGCCCCTCGCGCGCGGCAGCAGGCATGCCGGCAAAGGGATGGATAGCGAGTGTGTCGAAGGATGGCGTGTACTCATGCAAGCACTGCCGGGGCAACGTGACGGGCACTTGTGAGAAGATGGCGCGAGAGCGGCACTTCCTAAAATTCCCGAACTGTAGCCACTCGTTGAAGCGTGCGGCTAAGTTGCGCCGCAAGGCCGCCTTATCACAAGCAGCAGCAGCAGGGGCGGCAGCAGCAGCAGCAACAACAACAGGGGCGGCAGCAGGAGTAGCTGCAGCCGTCGGAAACGGCCCGCCGGCGCCGGTCTCGGACGACGGCGGCTCGAAGGTGGACGATGTGATGGGCGTGGGGGAGGACCCCGTTGGCGAAGACGGTATGGACATCGACGCGCCTGCGTGGCCGCCGGCGGGCGTGGAACCCGCGATGAGGGCGTGATATGGAAAGGCGATTCCGGCGACTTCTACATGAAGGTCATCGCCAAGAAGTTCCGGGGAGTATGGCACTACGGCGTGATAACCGGCGTCGTTACCGAGTGGGTGTTGGAGGACTACGGCGGGGCGACCCAGTGGCGCGCTGTTTTCGAGGACGGGGGCATTGTGGGCCTTCTGCGTTCAGAGGTGAGTGGGCCCGGCCTGCGTGCTGGTGGCACCACTCAACTGCGGTTGTATGGAATCACACGCACCCGCCCGGTCGGCGTGGCAGGTTGTGGAGGCTATGACGGCTGCCCAGGAGCACCCCCCTGTGGATGCGGACGGGGAGGCTCGCTTGGTAACCGTCCATGAAGGCGATGACTTGTCCAGTGAATCACGCACCTTGCCCGGCGTGCGGTCAACACAACCCGGCTGGCGGAGGCCAAGCAGAACACTGGCTGCCATGGCGTGTGCCATGTGCATGTGGTCCGGGGCTATGTCAGCATGGTCAACCTCTTCCCCCTCGCGCCGTTCCACCTGTTTTTTTTTGGCTTGGGAAGGGACTTCTGGAGGAAATTTGTCACCGTGCAGGGCCACATTGGATTCCGAGCTATGAAGCAGGAAGACCGGCGCCAGGCTTTAGTCCCGATACCCAGCAACTTTGAACGCGGGTTGCGCCCTTCGTTTGCAGTGTCCAAGAATCGAAAGGTAAACCCCTCCCCCCCCCCCCCCCCCCCCCCGGGCGTGGGCGTGGGCGTGGGCGTGACGGCATTCCCCTCCATGACTGCAGGGTCAGGCAAGGTGACGGTGCAGCCCGGCTGGGTCATGGAGGACTGCTTGCACCACATGGAAACGTTTTCCATTCTTAACGCCGGTCCGCTCCTCGAGGAGGCCCGGGTGAAGGCGATCATGCCCGAGAAGGAGCTCGCGTCCCCAGCGGTGGTGCGTTCGGTGTCACGACTGGCGGTGCTTGGGCACATGTACAAGCGCCTGCAAGGAGCTGCGTGGTTCGTCACGCGGTGGGGGTTGCAGAATGTGGTGACGGAGGAGGACGGCCCCGAGCGCAAGGCGCAGGTGGACGCGCTCACTAGGGAGGGGAGGACTCGATACCCAGCGCGGCGCCAAGGCGCGGCGGCCGGGGCAGCGCGGCGCCAAGGCGCGGCGGCCGGGGCAGCGCGGCGCCAAGGCGCGGCGGCCGGGGCAGCGCGGCGCCAAGGCGCGGCGGCCGGGGCAGCGCGGCGCCAAGGCGCGGCGGCCGGGGCAGCGCGGCGCCAAGGCGCGGCGGCCGGGGCAGCGCGGCGCCAAGGCGCGGCGGCCGGGGCAGCGCGGCGCCAAGGCGCGGCGGCCGGGGCAGCGCGGCGCCAACGCGCGGCGGCCGGGGCAGCGCGGCGCCAACGCGAGTGGGATGGGCGGGGCAGCGCGGCGCCAAGGCGCGGCGGCCGGGGCAGCGCGGCGCCAAGGCGCGGCGGCCGGGGCAGCGCGGCGCCAAGGCGCGGCGGCCGGGGCAGCGCGGCGCCAAGGCGCGGCGGCCGGGGCAGCGCGGCGCCAAGGCGCGGCGGCCGGGGCAGCGCGGCGCCAAGGCGCGGCGGCCGGGGCAGCGCGGCGCCAAGGCGCGGCGGCCGGGGCAGCGCGGCGCCAAGGCGCGGCGGCCGGGGCAGCGCGGCGCCAAGGCGCGGCGGCCGGGGCAGCGCGGCGCCAAGGCGCGGCGGCCGGGGCAGCGCGGCGCCAAGGCGCGGCGGCCGGGGCAGCGCGGCGCCAACGCGCGGCGGCCGGGGCAGCGCGGCGCCAACGCGCGGCGGCCGGGGCAGCGCGGCGCCAACGCGCGGCGGCCGGGGCAGCGCGGCGCCAAGCGCGGCGGCCGGGGCAGCGCGGCGCCAAGGCGCGGCGGCCGGGGCAGCGCGGCGCCAACGCGCGGCGGCCGGGGCAGCGCGGCGCCAACGCGCGGCGGCCGGGGCAGCGCGGCGCCAAGACAGCGCATACAGCGGAATCGGCGGAAAGGGATGCATTACAAGTTGTGGACGGCAGGCGCTGAAAACTATGCGGTCATGCCGCAACAACCCCAGCACTGGCTTCTGGATACCTCTGATCTGGCTGGCGGCGGCGGGCTGCGGGATGCAGGGCCGCATGACTGAGGTGGCGGTGCTGGTGAGCCCGGAGAGTCTGCATGCGGCGGAGGCGGCGCAGCCGCATAGGCACTAGACAATGCTCTGAAGCGAGCCCCAATTGTCTGCCCAGCGCCTGCCCCAATGTAACGCACCAGCTTGGCAGCAATTGGCAGCTCTTTTGCCCCCCCTCCACCCCACAGACACACTACCAATACCAGTTTCTCATCCCGGCGGGCAGTTGATGCGTATACCCAGGCTTGTGCGTCCGCGGTGCGGGGGGGGGGGGGGGGGGGAGGGGAATCACTATAGCTAAGCTAGTGATGTGAGATATGAGTGCAGCAACAGATATTGTGCAAGATATAATACGATGGCATGCAAGCGGGTCCCCGCTCTTCCACAATCATTGGCCCTGCTCCCTCTTGCCCCGCCCCCGGTGCCCTTTAGCTGCTCTCAGCATCCCGAGTGGGATGGGCGGGGCAGCGGTTGCTACCGAGTGAGGCGTAGCATCGTTTGCAGTAGCAACGCAGCCTTTCCGGTTGCATAGTGTGACACCGCTTGGATGTAACCCAGCAGTACGCGCAAAGTGCAAGTGTTACACGTCCGTGTGCCCCACCCAATGACATTGCGCCCGACCTCACTGACGGCATGTCTCGCTCTCCTTCAGCTCCTGGGCCGTCCGCCGCCTCACCCTGCGCACCCTACCAGCCGCGCGTGCCTTCTCGGAAGCCTCACACACGGCGGCGCGAGTCGCGTCGTGGAACGCGTCCCTGACATGGCGGAACTCCGCCCTCACCGTGGCCGTGGTCGGGCAGAGGACTGCCCGCTGATGGGTCGCCATGCATGGGTACTTGGGGCCGCACAAAGCCGGGGTGCCGTCGCAGCAACACTCCCAGTCCGTCCGTTGGCCGCAGTCCACGCATGACGGGCGTCCGGCCAGGACACGCACATGATAGTGCATGTGGCCGCCTCCCGCCACTGCTCGTAGTGCTCCGGTCAACATGGCGACGAGCAAGTCGGCATGTCCCGCAGGTGGCTGCGGGGCGGGTGGCGCGAGCGCAGCCTCGCTCGCCTCGACAACCCCCTCAGCCCGATCAGTCGCCTCGACCACGGCCTCCTCCGCCTCCTGACGCGGCGCACCAGGCGCATCATCGTCGCCTGGCAGGGCGTCCCCCCCCGCAACGGCGCCGTCGGCGGTGGCCGACGCCGTCGTGGCGGGGTGTTGTGAGGAGGTGGCCCTAGACATAGGTGGGGCCGGCACCGCCATGTGTTGCTCCACATGCGGTGCGGTTCCTGACGCGACAGCTCCGTCGCACCAGTACCGGCGCCGGCACCCCACGCCTGCTGGGATTACCACCAACCGGCATGTTTCCTTTGGGAGGCGGTTCATCCGCGTCGGAGGTGAGCGGCGGTGCCTGTGTGGGTGTGAATACTGCCCGGCCATTAGGGCTCCCGCCGCCTGCCGCTCCGCCGACCCAAGCCGCGGCGTGTGCTGCGCCCCGCATAGTCGCCTCGAATATAATATACATGACGCGGGGACGGGGGGGGGGGGGGGGGGATTCGTGCGTTTCGTATGTCGGCGGAAAGGCGTGCGAAGCTGCGGCTGGCGAAGGTGGTGGAAATAAGCGTGGCGGCGTCGGCGGCGTATTACCGTGCGTGCATGCGTGCGCAACCCCGCGGCAGCAAGCGCCGGACTCGGCGTGTGCCGGCGGCAGAGCTGCGAAGCCATGGACACGGTACGGGATGCCAAGTCTGGCTAAGCAACTGCCGAGGCTGGCGGCTTAACCCCCATGTCCGGCGGTTAAGGGACGGAAAGTGCGTAGAAGTTGATCGGCAAAGCGGGCATATAAGCCTGGCTGTGCTAGGTTCCTATTAAGTAATGGCGGTTTGTGCTAAGTAATTCGTAGGGGTGGACCATGCAGCGCAGGTAGGGGGCGGTATAAATGAGGCCGGGCACATATACTGCTCCACGAAACGACACTGTCGCACGTGTAGTTGAATAGACGCCCCCCCCCCCCCCCCCCCCCCGCCGGGTCGGCCCGCCGGGTCGGCCCGCCGACCCGCCACGGCATGTAATATCTGTCATGCATCGCCGGGGTATGTGTGAGTGGATGCCCCGCCGCCACACACCCCCCCCCCCCCCACCCCCCCCCCCCCCCCATTTACACTTGTGCACTCATTAAGTTTGGGCTGGTTTCGGAGCAGTACATGTACGGATGTATATACATACAATGGAACGTAGGACCTGCGCGGAAAGAGGCGGGGCTGGCGGAGTGCGTTGGGGGTGCGTAGAGTAGCGTGTTGGTGAGATTCGGGGTGCATCGGACGCCGGATGCCCATCCACCCAGCGTAAAAGACGCGTACGTAATATTCACACTATATATATTCACACGCAAATGTGTGAAAACCGGACATACCGTGCCGGATGGGTGGGAATACGGCGTCCGATGCAGCCAAAACCCCAGCACCACGCTATTCTATGCACCGCCAATGCACTCCGCCAGCACCGCCTCATTCTCTGTCGATTTCGAAAACGCCTTCACATTATCCACCGCTAATTGCAATTGCCACCGTGTAATGTTGTCACGATGTGCGCACACAACAACACTTACTACCGGTTCCGACGCGGATGGAGGCGAGGCTTGCGGAGTGCGTTGGGGGTGCGTAGAGTAGCGTGCTGCAAATAATTGGGGTGCATCGGACGCCGGATGCCCATCCACCCGGCGTAAAAGACGCGTAATATTCACACTTTATTAACACACAAATGTGTGAAAACCGGACATTCCGTGCCGGATGGGTGGGAATACGGCGTCCGATGCAGCCAAAACCCCAGCACCACGCTATTCTATGCACCGCCAATGCACTCCGCCAGCACCGCCTCATTCTCTGTCGATTTCGAAAACGCCTTCACATTATCCACCGCTAATTGCAATTGCCACCGTGTAATGTTGTCACGATGTGCGCACACAACAACACTTACTACCGGTTCCGACGCGGATGGAGGCGAGGCTTGCGGAGTGCGTTGGGGGTGCGTAGAGTAGCGTGCTGCAAATAATTGGGGTGCATCGGACGCCGGATGCCCATCCACCCGGCGTAAAAGACGCGTAATATTCACACTTTATTAACACACAAATGTGTGAAAACCGGACATTCCGTGCCGGATGGGTGGGAATACGGCGTCCGATGCAGCCAAAACCCCAGCACCACGCTATTCTATGCACCGCCAATGCACTCCGCCAGCACCGCCTCATTCTCTGTCGATTTCGAAAACGCCTTCACATTATCCACCGCTAATTGCAATTGCCACCGTGTAATATGTTGTCACGATGTGCGCACACAACAACACTTACTACCGGTTCCGACGCGGATGGAGGCGAGGCTTGCGGAGTGCGTTGGGGGTGCGTAGAGTAGCGTGCTGCAAATAATTGGGGTGCATCGGACGCCGGATGCCCATCCACCCGGCGTAAAAGACGCGTAATATTCACACTTTATTAACACACAAATGTGTAAAAACCGGACATTCCGTGCCGGATGGGTGGGAATACGGCGTCCGATGCAGCCAAAACCCCAGCACCACGCTATTCTATGCACCGCCAATGCACTCCGCCAGCACCGCCTCATTCTTTGTCGATTTCGAAAACGCCTTCACATTATCCACCGCTAATAATTGCAATTGCCACCGTGTAATGTTGTCACGATGTGCGCACACAACAACACTTACTACCGGTTCCGACGCGGATGGAGGCGAGGCTTGCGGAGTGCACTTGCGGTGCACAGACTAGCGGGAGACTAGACCCATTGTCGCTTATTTACAAGCACGGGCGGTGCTGCCAGACCTGATCGTCTACGGCCGATATAATATTCACACTAAATTAACATCGGTGCACACCGCCGCACACCGCCGCCGCACACCGCCGCACACCGCTGCGCGCGCACATTCGTCGCACACATTATCCCGGATTCACTCGCCGTATCCATTACGCCGTGCTACTTCAACAATAAACATTGCGAAATTACACCGACACAATGCCGCACCGACTAGCTCTTGACAATACGTGCATATAAATAGTAGTGGCGCGCTGCTCCTCGCCTCCGATGTGTCGTTGACTGCTGCGGAAGGCGGTCGTCGACTGGGTGTTAGTTTCTCCACCTCGGCCGCCCCCCCCCCCCCCCCGCCCCCCCCCCCCCCCCCCTTCACCGCTCACAGCGCCATGGCCGACCTCGCCCCCCCGGGCAAACGTGGGCGGCGAGCCTTGTTGTCTCGCGTGTCCGCGCCGCCGGCATCGAGGAGGACGAGAAAGACATGAGGAAACGCGTGACAAGGTGGGCGCGCAACAAAACACTCCATCCTCCACATTAGCACGCACCCACTCGTGGCTAACTTGTGCCGCGCGCAGGTTCGTCCGGGAGCGCCGGTAAGGCCCACCTCAACGCCAAGGCTTCCACAGTGCCAGCGGCGCAACTCGTGGTGGCCGAGGAGGCCGCATCCTCAGCCGCTTAAAGGCGAAACGATTGTGGCTTGTTGTGGGTGTCTGGGCACAGGGGGCGTCCCGACGCGAAGGTAAGGAAGCTCATGGCGGCGTCGTCGACGGCACAGCCTCCCGGGGTGGTGAAGACACTGACGGATGACAAGAAGCGGAAGAGGCCAGTGAAGAAACGCCGAGGTAAGAAACTGACGGTCGCGGAGTCGGAGGCGGAGTCGGAGGCGCAGGCGGAGGCGGAGGCGGAGGCGGAGGCAGCGAGATCGTCGAAGCGGAGGGTCCCGCGGGCACGCAAGAACAAGAACAAGCAGTAGCCCCCGCCCCCTTACCCCCCCCCCCCCCCCCAGGCGGGAGCGGCTGGCGGCGAGGGGGGGCGGGGGGGGGCGGGGCGGGCGTGGTCCCCCCGCCCCCGCACCCCCCCCCCCCCCCCCCCCCGGGCCACATCCCCCGATGGCAGCTGTCGCGAATATTGTAATTCAAACATTCTTCGGCAAACCGCTGCCTGCCCCCGCCCTCCCCCTCGCGAATATTTATGTAACGTGAGCACTCTTTGGCAAAACATGGCAGCCAAACCGCCCATCTGATGACCTTTGATCGGACGGCTGGCAGGCCCGATCAGCAGTACTAGTACTACAAATTCCCCAGTGTTACCAAGTACGTACGGCTGCGATTTGCGCTCCCATGTACTAATAGTCGTAGTTATCCACAGGACGACTCACAGGGTTCGTACTGATACCCGGTACCGGCGTAATAAATATATCGCGTACTACCCGGTACTACACGGACAACCTTGTACCTTGTACGTCAGTGCCATGTACGCTTCACCGGGCTGGTACGACTACCAGAATGATGACAAAAAGGATTTATCGCCCGCCGGCAATAACGCCGGATGTACTCGCACGTAACTGGATGGACGTGCCGCCACCAGCAGCAGCCTTCACGGATAAATAATAGTCGCTAGTAGTAGTGCTTCGTCACCTGTATGTCACATCTGAATCTCACAGTGGGTGTCCGAAACGCCGCCGGCATGCTTCGCTTTGTTCCTTTCGCCGTTTCCGAGTGTGGCTCGCTGGCCCCGCACGCGGAGGCTTTCTTGGTGGAGCTCGCGAAAGCTAGCCACGCACTCACACTGGCAAAAAAATCGGCCAGCTCTTGTCTGCGTGGCGCCGCCGTTTCTCCTTGCTCATCAACATGGCACATGCAGACAACGTTCTTGGCGGGGTCGCGGCCGCACGTGCGGCACGTGATGGTGCTCCTGCGCCTGCGTCGCGTCGCTCGTCGGCATGTGTTGCTATGACCCGGGTCATTGGCTGCAAGCGTCCTCGCCGCGGCTGATAGCCTACCCCGGGGCGGGGGTTCCTTTGGTTCCTGGCAGCTAAGTGACTTCGTGGTTCCCTTGTCTCCTTCTTGGCTCCTTGGCTCCTTGGCCTCCTGCTCGACCTTGGTTTCAGGCTTGTGTCTCTCTTTTGCTGGCAACCTTTCATAGTTGCTGTTAGTTCTGTTTTGTAGTGCGCTTTTGTGAAAGCCCTTATGTAATAAAAAAACAATCCTTACAGGTACTAGCGCGCGCGCTACTTCATAAGGTACGCTACTTCACAAGGTACTCGACTAACATCGGTGTGCTCGGGGTGTTGATGTGTGGATCTTACTACCCTGCTTGGTGGTGGTTTGCTACTGGCCTTTTTGTAATTCACACCAGTATTCGCGGGGAGCGATGCCCGGACTGCTTCGCGCGCGCCATCACTGTAGCGACGGCTACATCCCTGAAAGAAAAATACGGTCGCTACCAGGTAATCGATTACCTGGTAGCCATATCCTAGTAAAATAAATATAATAATCCTGATACAGGCCAGCCAGGGTGCTGCTGCGCGCTGGCGGACAATCGATATCGTAGTCGCTACGGCGATTGCACATTGAGCTTGCACCCCGGCGAAGTTGATGAGCAACTGCACTCAGCCCGCGCGCCGGCCAGTACCAGGTACCTGCCCAAACGGAGCGAGCCCGATCCAGTCGTGGTTGTCGCCCCTCGCAGCCCGCCAAGGAGGGGCAGGATTGGTATTGTAACACCGTCGCCACTATCGAACGACCTCTGCTGTCGCGGCGAAAAGGACGCCGGACCGGGTTGGCGGTTCAGCCAGACGACGACTTTGTTATTCTCCAGACCCGGATCGACGCGCGCGGCGGCAGCTCGCCTGACACCACCCGCCCGCACCAGTCGCCCTTCCAGTGGAGGCTCACAATAGGTAGTCGTCCCGAGGAGGCGCGGGCACTACTCCGGGCGCTGCTGCGCGCCGCGGCCGCCCTGCCCGCCCGCCCCGTGGGCCGCAAGGTTGGCGCCAACGTCCGGCAGGCTTTCCGCGCGCGCGCCTGCGCGCTCGTGAGCCCGGCCCCACCACCGCCTCGCGCGCCTGCTGGCGCCAGGCCGGCGCCGCCCGAGGACGCCTGGCAGGAGGATGGAAAGGCAGCACTGCGCCTGTTGATTTGGCTTGGCTCTTTGAGCGAGGTGTGCCCCATCCCCTCGTCTGGCTACTCCGTGTTGCCACCTCCTCCGCTGTTTCTACCTGTCTGTCGGAAGCGTAAACCCACCCGCCGGGGAGATCTGCGAAGACGCGCGCGTACGGTGCCGGTACCGTACCAGTACTGATACTGTGCCGACCAGCGCGGGAAAGTAGCGGCTCCTCGCGTCTCTACGAAATGCCCGTCGCAGCGTCGGAACGACGTGCGGCGAGTTGCAGTATGTAGCAGAGATCAGCTTGCTTCCCCGCCCCCTACTGATGCCGGCCCCGACCTCAGCCTTACCTCGCCGCCCCGTCGCGCAGGCGGAGTGTGCGGCACTGTATAGCGGCTTTTGGCGCGGCTGAGCGTGTCCGTGATGGCGGCCGACAACGACGGCAGCGGTAGCAGCGGCGGAGAAAGCCCCGGGGCCGGCGGCAGCCGCGCAACCGCTCTGGCCGTGGACGCGCTGGCGGCGGTGCAGCCGAGCCTGGGCCGGTTGCAGGAGGCGGCGCAGCGCGCGGGGCGCAAGTACCACAAGCTGGCCTCGGATTGCAAGGTGAGGGCGGCGTAGGCCCCCCCCCCCCCCCCCCCCCCCCCCGCCCCCCCCCCTCTCCTCAAGCTCACGCAGGCGGGGATAAAGTGCGCGCCCATCAGCTGAGGGTGGCGTCACAGCTCCTTAGCACCCCAGAAAGCTGCGGGTGATTCATACGGCTTTCTGTCGAAAGCTCAGCTGCCAGCCTGCACTCACATTGCAGCCGGACATCGCTTATTCCTACTATGGTGCAGTCATCTGCGCGATCATTCTGACAACGTGGACACACGGAGTCGTTTGTGTGTTGAAGGGGGGGGGGGGTAAAGTGCCAGTACGAGTCTGTGTTTTCGGGGGCATTGACTTGGCCCAACCCCTCCTCGACCGCAGACCCTGCAAGTCCACCTGGAAGACCTCATCAAGTCGCCGCCACCGCTGCGCGATGAGCCCCCCCCTGCGCCGCCGTCCCAGGCCCTCGGTGCGCCCATCCTCCTGTCACTGACTGCCGCGTTCAAGACGCCCCCTCCCCCCCACTCTCCATTCCCTGTCAGTCCGCCCCCTCTGTTGCGCCGCCTGGTCTGTAAAGGGTCCAATGCCCCCCCCCCTCCGGTCTCCTTTGCGCATGTCTCCCAGTCACGCCAGATGCCGAGGAGGACAGCGCCTCGGAGCCAAAGGCCGAAGAGCCTGCAGCTGAGGAGGCCGCTCCTGAGGAAGGGGCCGTGTCCGGAGATCCTACTGCCGCCGCCGCGCCGCCGCCCGCAGATGAGGGCGAAGCCTCGGAAGCGCCCTCCGAAGTGCCGACACGGGACGCTGGGGACGTGGCTGGGGATGACTCGGCAGATGCGGAGGAGGCGGCGGAGGCGGCGGAGGCGGCGCCGTCGGAGGCGGTGCCGGCGCCGGTGCCCGCGCCCGGCGCCTCGCCCCCTGAGGCGGAGGGTGAGGCGGAGGGTGAGGCGGCGGAGAACGGCGATGCAGCGCCAGCAGTGGCGGCGGCCGAGCCGCGCGAGCCCGAGATCCAGCCGGCGGACCCACCGGCCAGCGACAGTAGCTCGTCGCGGCGCCAGACCGCGGACGGCAGCGGCCACGACCTTGATGCGCCGCCGCGAGGTACTCCCCCCCCCCCCCCCCCCCCAGTCCGCCTGCCTCCCAATCTGTTGGCGTCCACAGCGTCCTGCAGGTTGAAAGCAGGGATTCTGCGGAAGGTTGGGGCCATGTGCCCTCCCGGCCAGCAGGAGGGTGGTGGTGGTGGCTGCCGTGTCATCTCTTGTGGAGCCATCGCTCGCTCAGCCCCACCTTTCTCCTCTGCTTGCCCGCTGCCCACAGTGGCCCTGGAGCGGGTGCCGTCCAGGCTAGAGGCCCTCAAGAGCGGCGAGCTGCCCACCATGTATGCGGACCCCAACACCATCGTCGCCCTCGGTCAGCGCCCCCCCCCCCCCCCCCCCCCCCACATCCGCCCCGCCCCAACCCACCACCACCACCTTGTCAGCTCCACCGCCCCCCATACTGCCTGCCGCCCCTCTCCCTCCGGCCGCGCTTAGAGGCCACGGGCGATCTCATTGTAGCACTTACATACCAGTGTTGCGAAGTGGTGCGCGGAACAAGACAACATGCGGTGCGCCGCGACGGGCGCCGCCGCAGTCATAAGAACGCTCGAATGATAACCTGCCCTACCTGTCCTAGGTCAACAGCGAACAGAACCATAGCAGTATCACAGCGAGAATCCCTATGAATACCTAGCGTGCAATCCCCATGCAGGGCTTGTGATACGGGTCCATACCGGCGCGCCATAGCACGCATAGCAAATGTTGTCATGATAGGCGGTACCCAAGCCCAGGTTTGAGGCTTCTCAGGGTTCGTATGGGTAGCCGCGCTCCCCGCCCCTCCCCCACACCCCGATTCCCGGGATCACTTCTCCCTTTCCCCCCTTTCCTCCCCGTCCACAGGGATCCTGTGCGTGCTGCAGTCAGGCGTGGAGACGCGCAAGCCGCCCATCGTGGAGGCGGCGCTCGAGTGCTTGCACCGCCTGGTGATGCACAAGCTGGTGAAGGGGCCCGTGCTCGCCATCCCCGGCGGCGCCAAGCCCGGCGGCGCCGACGGCGAGGAGAGCTCGAGCGGGCCGGCGCGCGCGGGCGAGGGGGACGCAGAGGAGGCAACGCCGCAGGCCATCGCGCTGGAGCTGTACTGCAAGTGGGTGCCCTCACAAGCAAAGAGTTGGGCGATGCATGGCCTGCAAGGAGCCCGCTCGAGGGGGAAGGGGGGGGGGGGGGGGCTCTGGAGTATGGCGGCTAAGCGGCCAACGCGGCGCGGTGCAGGTGCGAGGACATCGCGGACGAGCACGTGGAGCTGCAGGTCATGAAGGGCCTGCTGACCTGCGTGACGTCCACCAGCATCACCGTGCACGGACAGGCGCTGCTCCTGGTACGCAGCCTCTCAACCCCATACGTGGATCAACGGGGTTAAGCGGGGATGCTGGTGGTGGAGGACCTGGAGCTAGTGGTTGGAGGAGAGTTGGAGGAGAGTGGGGGGGGGGGGGGGGGGGGGGGGGTCTTGGCAGAGACTACAGGTGCTGCATGGCACACATTGCTGGCGAGGCAAGCATGCTAGAGCTCTACCCCATATGAGTCTTCGCCAGCTGGGTGAGAGGCGAATCTGCGAAGCGCGCAGTGGGGCGGCATCAGTGACACCGGGATAGGCAGCCACATGCCGGAATGTGAGTGAATGAATGTCTGTGCTAGGGGAAAGAGTATGGGGTTTCATGAGAAAGCCCCTCGTGCTATTTTATTGGGGCACACATGGCAGGCTTGTAGCTGCATGGGCCAAACACGAACTGTCATGCATAACCCCCCCGCCCTTCCTTTGCTGCCGGGGTGGCGCTGACCCCCTTGCGGTGTTGCCCCGGGGGATTGCGCCACCCGCAGGCGGTGCGCTCCTGCTACAACATCTTCCTCACCTCGCGCGTGGAGGTCAACCAGGCGACCGCCAAGGCGTCGCTCACGCAGATGGTCAACGTTGTGTTCCAGCGCATGGAGGCCAACAACGTGGTGGTGCCTGTGTGCCCCATCGTGGTGTCCGACATCCTGGGCGTGCCGCCCTCCGTCATGGCGGACACGGCCAGCGTGGCTAGCACTGTGCAGGTCCCCCCCCCCCCCCCCCCCCGGCGGGTTCCTCCCCGCTTTTCCATTATCCACCTCTGTCTACATTGCCCTGCCAACTGACTCTCAGCCGGGGATGGGCCCCTCTCGTCTACGCAGGCTTTTCTGAACAAGGCCATCGACGACTTCACGGTGCTAGCCAACCCGGACTCGTACCGTGAGGGCCTGGACGCCGCATTCACCAGTGAGCGCGGCGCCGACCCCATCGAGGACATTGAGGACCCAGAGGCCTCGGACCGCGACCACATCGACTGGCGCGGCGGCGGCAGGGAGGCGGATGAGGCGGACCCCAACATGGGCGACATCCCCGCCAGGGCGGCGGCCCCGGAGGCGGAGGGCGGCAGCGACGGTGCAGAGGCGCCCGCCGTGCCTACGGGGCGCAAGACATCGGACTCAATAGGCATCATCACCGGGCCGGACGTGCCGCCGCAGCAGCCGGCGCGCCCCTCGAGCGCGGTACTGCAGAAGGATGCGTTCCTCGTGTTTCGCGCGCTCTGCAAGCTGTCCATCAAGACGGCGGACGGCGGCCAGGGCGCCGACCCCATGGCCATCCGCGGCAAGGTGCGGCATCGCGCCACCGGGGGCGTCTCTCCCACAAGATAGGATATCCCTGGTGGGACATGATTGACATCCAGTGCTGATTGCCTTCTCCCTTATTGGTGCCGCAGGTGCTGTCGCTGGAGCTGCTCAAGGTGCTGCTGGAGAACAGCGGCCCCGTCTTCTGCGGCACCGAGCGCTTCATCTCTGCGCTGAAGCAGTACCTCTGTCTCTCGCTGCTCAAGAACTGCGCGGGCTCCAACGCGCAGGCGCAGCGCCTGTCGTGCTCCCTCTTCCTCACGCTCGTCCGCAAGTTTCGGCAGTCCCTCAAGGCGCGCGGAACCCCCCCCCCCCCCCCTTTCGAATCCCGCCCCGCAAGAACGGAATATAAGCAAATAGAGGAGACGTGCATGAAAGGATAGGGCTTAAGCACCTATGCCCAGGACGCATGGGCTTATTCTGACTGATACTCTGTAGCGCAGGCGGAGGTGGGCGTGTTTTTCCCCATGATCCTGCTCCGCGCCGTCGAGCCGGTCGGCGGCCACAGCAACCCCGGCACCGCGGCTGCGACGCCCGGTAACCCGGTGGGCGCGGGCCAGATGTCGGTCGTGCTCAAGTGCCTGAAGGAGCAGTGCAGCGACGGGCAGGTGCTGGTGGACCTGTTTGTCAACTACGACTGCGACCTGGAGGGCTCCAACCTGTTTGAGCGCATGGTCTCAGGTGCGGCCCGCCAGCACAGGACCCCCTCCCGAATGGGACCGTCTGCCAGTGTGCATTGCGTGGCTGTGCGAGCCTGGGGAGGGGGAGATCTGACCGGGCTGCCTGGATTGCTGCAGGCCTGGTGCGCATCGCGCAAGGGCACGGCAACATCGCCGAGAACCCGACCAAGCAGCAGCTGGAGCAGGAGGTCGTGTTGCAGACCATGGCCACCGAGTGCCTGGTCGCCATTCTGCGCTCGCTGAGCAACTGGTACAAGGGCGCCACCGTGATGCCGCAGGTGCGGGCCAGCCCCTGCTTAACCCCCCCCTTTCCTGGGTCTGCCCCTTTCTGCTTCTGCGCGGCTGCAATCTTGCCTGCTCATGTGAGATTGCGGCTGTTTAAGGAGCAGGAGGAGGAAAAGGCCGCCGCCGCGGAGGAGGAGGGCGTCACCTCGAGTCGAAGCCTCAAGCATCTGCGAGGGAAGAGCCTCGGGTGCGGGATCGCGCGATGCGTGACTTTTGTCTTGTCTGGCCGTAACTGTGCAGTGTTTCTCTTTGGCTGCGGGGTTGACCGACTGAGGTATGTATGCGCGTGTGTGCAGGAGCCTCTCTGTGGAGGAGGGCGAGGGGTCGCCGGGCACGGCCGCCAACGGCTCGGACAAGGCGCTCGACAGGAACAACATCGAGAGCCGCAAGGCATACAAGACGGGGTTCCAGGAGGGCATCGCGCTGTTCAACAAGAAGCCCAAGAAGGGCATTGCGTTCATGCAGGAGCACGGCATGCTGGGCACCTCGACTGAGGACATCGCGGTGTTTCTGCAGCGCACCAAGGGCCTCAACAAGACCCTCATTGGCGACTACCTGGGCGAGCGCGACGACACCTGCATCAAGGTGCTGTTCTCCCTCCCTCGCTCCAGCACCCCGTGTCTTGGCCGGCCCCCGCATGCTTCATGCTTTGCCCTGTCCCACACGCCATGCCGCCCTGATATCACGCCGATGATCTGCCTGGCGCAGGTGATGCATGCGTACGTGGACTCCATGGACTTTAGCGGCATGGAGTTTGACGACGCCATCCGCATGTTCCTGGCCGACTTCCGGCTGCCCGGCGAGGCGCAAAAGATCGACCGCCTTATGGAGAAGTTCGCGGAGCGCTTCTTCATGTGCTCGCCAGAGAACATGTTCAAGAGCGCAGACGTCGCGTACGTGCTGGCCTTCTCTGTCATCATGCTCAACACGGATGCGCACAACCCCATGGTGAAGGTCAAGATGAGCCGCGACGGGTTTCTAAACAATAACCGCGGCATCAACGACGGCCAGGATCTGCCGGCGGACTACCTGGCGAACCTGTACGACCGCATCCAGGGCAACGAAATCAAGATGAAGGACACTGACCCCGTGGAGTCAATGCACGCCGCCCCCTCGGCCGCCAAGTGCCTCCAGTTGAGCTGGATTGACACCGTCATGGGCATGATTGGCCGCAAGGCGGTCGACTACAACGAGCCCAGCGACGACGCCATTCGCCGCACACACGAGTACCTCAAGTGGGCCTCCCCCACCCCGTACCTGCAAACCACATGCTGCCGCAGCTCGCCCCCATAACTATGAATTGACGTGACGTCCGAAAGATCCGGCTTGTCAGGTCAATGCGGACGATGCGGGGGCTAATGGGAGATGATACAATCAGCTAGAAGTAAGACAGAAGTGTTGACAACCGCTCGCACCGCTGCTGGGCGAACCTCAGGGAGAAGGCCAAGGGCGCCACCTTTTTCACTGCCACAGATGGCGAGACAGTGCGCCCGATGATTGAGGTGGCGTGGGCGCCCATGCTGGGAGCATTTAGCGTCCTCTTCGAAGTCAGTGACTCCATGCAGGTGAGCAGCAGCACTGAAACCCTTGGTTCAACTTTCTCGCTCTCGCTCTTGTTCTCAATGCTCGAATTGTCTGCAGCGCGAAAGGAATATGACCCCCCCCCCCCCCCCCCCCCCCCCTCTGCTTTGTCTCCATCACCAGGCACCCCAGCTGAGCAACCTCTGCCTGGACGGCTTCTACCACGCGATCTCCCTCACCTCCATGCTGGGCATGACGATGCTGCGCGACACCTACGTCACCTCCCTGTCGCGCTTCACCGGCCTGCACTCCCCGTCGACCATGACGGTCAAGAGCGCGCACGCGCTGCGCACCCTGCTCATCGCCGCGGAGCACAACGGCAACACCTTCCAGGTGCTGGCCCACCTCCCTCACACCTTTGACAACACTTGATTGCGAGGTGCGCCTGTCCTGTTGCCCCTCGCACTCGCTCACGTCCCTCCTCGCCTGCAGGGCGCCTGGCCGGAAGTCCTCCGCTGCGTGAGCCGCTACGATATGCTGGTCCAGCAGCACAGCGGCCTGCCAGGCGACAACGTCCTGTTCGGGCCCAGCGGCGGCGTTGACGCGCCCGCCAAGCCTGCCCAGCGCAGCCTCGGGCTGTGGGGGCGCAGCAGCAAGCCCAGCCGGGCCGCCGAGGAAGCTGGCGGCGGCGTGGCCAGAGCGGCAGACGCGGGCGCGCAGGGGAGCCCGGGGCCGATGGGCGACGTGGACTCCAACATGCGCGAGTCGCGCGAGCTGCGGGACGGCGTGGAGCCTGGGCTACCCAAGTCGCCGCCCCAGGTGCAGCGGCGCTCGCTCAAGAGCTTCGGCCAGTGGAAAGGCGCAGGCGACCCGATGGCGGCCCCGCCGCCGGCGGTCCTAGAGGTGACCGCCCTTCTCCCCCTTCCCCTCTCGGGGTATTCGCATTTGTTGTTTCGATCGTGATGTTCTTTATCTCTGCCTCATATGTACTATCTGTGTGTGTATGTGTGTGTGTGTGTGTGTGTGTGTGTGTGTGTGTGTGTGTGTGTGTGTGTGCATCTGCGCATGTGCATCTATAATGTTTACCTTGTATTAATATGCATCTGCATGTTTCCTATTCTTATAATAGTATTACATATGGGAGTGCGGACTTTACTGTAATCCACCCATGCTGTCATACATCACAGCGCACAGTCCCAGCCATTGTATCCATGAGTGCAGGAGATGGGCGCTGTTTTCATGTGACTGTCACGACGATGGCGGCGCACAATCCCCCCGGACGCATGGACAGCTCGCACTTCCATCCTCAATGTGGCAGGACATCTTAGTAGGTGCATTGAAGCACTAGTAGATAGAATAGCTATGAAGCCCTGTGCAGCCAACATTTTAACGGTGTCGCTAATCAGGAACCACAATGGGCCGGGTGCTGAGGGTGTGCAATTGAAATTGAAATTGATTACAACATGCTAGTGCGTTGCCCTCCGCCGCCCGGACGGATCTGTTCTAAGGGCCTGCCATGTCTAACCGCACTAACACTAACGTGTATTACAGATCAGGCTACTGGCCATCATCTTTCGTTTCCAGCGCCCCCTTCCATCCATTGCTGAGGGTGTGCTCATCTCGTGCCCTCCCGCAGGTCATCAGCGCACAGGAGCTCAACCGCCTGTTTGTGCACAGCGACCGGCTGAACAGCACGGCCATCGTGGACTTTGTGTCGGACCTGTGCAAGCTCAGCCTGGAGGAGCTGGCCAACGCGAAGCACCCGCGCGTGTACGGGCTCACCAAGATCGTGGAGATCGCGCACTTCAACATGAACCGCATCCGCCTGGTGTGGAACCGCATCTGGGCCGTCCTCAGCGACTACTTCATCACTGTCGGCTGTCACCAGGTGCCTCAATTAATCCCCACACATGTGCGCGCTTCGCCGGTCTGCCCCATGGCGCGCATCATTGCGGGCGCTAAGCAGTGCCATCCTGCTGCGTGTCCCAGAACCTGTCTGTCGCCATCTTTGCGGTGGACTCCCTGCGGCAGCTGGCCATGAAGTTCCTGGAGCGCGACGAGCTGGCCAACTACACGTTTCAGAACGAGTTCCTGCGCCCTTTTGTGGTGGTGATGAGGCAGAGCCACAGTGTGGAAATCCGGGAGCTTATCATCCGCTGCGTGAGCCAGGTGATGACGATGCTCTCGGAAGGATGTTTGCCAATGAGAATGATAAGATAAATATCTCACTACCTGCTAGTATATATCACAAAATATCTCATTGGTAACCGTTGGTCGTCTTTGTGCACTCGCGATAGTTGGTATGTATCTAACACCACACACTGCGGTCCTGCAGATGGTCTTGGCGCGGGTCGCCAACGTGAAGTCGGGCTGGAAGAGCATGTTCATGGTGTTCACCACCGCCGCCCAGGACGACGCGCAGACGATCGTGCGGCTGTCTTTTGAGACGATCGAGAAGATTGTGCGCGAGCATTTCGCGCACATCACCGAGACGGAGGTCACCACCTTCACCGACTGCGTCAACTGCCTCATCGCGTTCACAAACAACCCCCACTCGCTGGATGTCGCGCTGAACGCCATCGCGTTTCTCCGATTTTGCGCGATGAAGCTCGCCGACGGCGCAATCGGCAGCGTGGATGAGCTGCCCGAGGTGATTCCGTGCGACTATTGTCATGCCATTTTGTATTGTTTCATCGCGTGACTAGCATGCAGCCCTGGACCAGCATGAAGGGCTCACACATCGCTCTGTGTTGGCAGGATGTGCTACAAGCGGGGGATCTTCCGAATCCCAAGCCCATGACCATCCGCGATTTGGACGCCGCCGGCCGAGAAGCGGGCGCTGCCAGCCTCGCCCTGCTCCATGCCTCGGCCGCGCTGCAAGCGGAGCTGCCGGGCTCGCCCGCCTCCATAGCGTCGGCGGGGCGGGGCACCTCCGGCCGCCTGCACTTCACCGACAAGGATGAGCACATGTATTTCTGGTTCCCGCTGCTGGTGGGGCTGTCGGAGCTCACCTTCGACCCGCGCCCGGACATCCGCTATTCGGCGCTAGAGGTGCGCACCGGCGCGCTCCGCACGCCTTTCGGACCGTCCCGCGGAAAGGAGTGATCGTCCTGTCCCGTTGCCGCGTTCTGCGCCTGGAGGGCTGACGACTGCCTGCCACTCACTCACAATGCCGTGTGGCGGTCGTTTGACTCGCAGGTGTTGTTTGACATCCTTCGCTACCACGGCAAGTGCTTCAGCGCGTCCTTCTGGGCGCGCGTCTTCGACAGCGTGATCTTCCCCATCTTCGACCACGTCCGCGCGGAGGTGACCGACACCACCACGTTCACCGACGACCGCCGCCGCGCGGACGAGGACAAGTGGCTGTACAACACGTGCACCAAGTGCCTGCAGCATCTGGTAGACCTCTTCGTGCACTTTTTCCCGGTCGTGAATCCCACGATGAACCGGCTGCTGGCGCTTCTCGCCGACTTCATCTCGCGCACGCATCAGAGCCTCGCGGCCGTCGGCGTCGCGGCGCTGGTGCGACTGATCGCGGAGGCGGGCCCGCTGCTGACGGACGAGCACTGGGTGGCGACCATGACGGTCGTGCGCCGGGCGGCCAACGACACGATGCCGCAGGTGTCGGAGCTGGTGTGGCACAGCCCCGCCGAGGCGGGCAGCTCCCCGAGCCGGGAGGAGCCGTCCACGGTGTACGACGGCGCGGGCCACCCGCAGGTGCTGCGCGACTGGTCGCTGGGCGAGGGGCTCGGCGCGCGGCGGCTGGGCGAGGTGCAGTGCCGCGCGGCGGTGCAGCTGCTGCTGGTGCAGGCGTGCGGCGAGATGTATGCGCGCCACTGCCGCCGGCTGCCCGGCCCCGCCGTCGTCGTCATCCTGGACGTCCTTCGCGGCGTCAGCACGCACGCTCGGGTCACGGATGGGGACATGGTACGAGCGCCCGTGCGCGACAGGGCCGATTTCAGGGAGCTGTATCAACCCTACGGTCATGGTACCATGAACCTGTCAAACCACTCCTGCTGACTCGTGGATGGGACGGCATGTTATCCCCCCCCCCCCCCCCCCCTTCCAATTTAACTAATTGTGATACATATGCCCTCTTCTGGGTAAATCATCTAACACAGTAAATACGTACAGTCCTGCAGCGCCTCGTGCCAACCTTCCCTGTTAGCTCGTGGCCCCCACAGCTCACCGGCGTCGGAACCCTGTTGGCCGCAGGAGATGCGGCGGCTGCTGGCGCAGAAGCAGGCAGCGGATCGCGTGGAGGACTACAAGGCGCTGGCGGACCCCCCCCTGCTCAAGCTGGAGAGCGAGGCGAGCCACTCGTACCTCTCCGTGCTGCTCCACATCAACATGGCGCCAGGCGGCGCGGAGGGCAAGGCGGCCGCCTGCATCGAGGAGCGCCTCGTGGAGCTGTGCACCGCCAACCTGGAGCGCTACGAGGCGGTGGGCCCCTTCTCGGACGCCAACGGGGCCGGCGAGCCCGCGGCGGGCGGCGAGGGCGGGCCGCCCAGCAACATGTCCATGTCCACCAGCAGCGCGGAGCACAGCGCGCGCGCACCGTTGGTGGTGGCCACGCTACGGGCGCTCTCGGCCCTCGGCGACGGCGAGTTCAAGCGCCACCTGCGCGAGTTTTTCCCGCTGCTCACGCGCCTCATCAGCTGCCAGCACGCGCCGGTGGAGGTGCAGCGCGCGCTGAGCACGCTGTTCGAAAAGCGCATCGGCCCGCTGATTGCCTGACAGCTGCCTCTGGCGGAACCAGCGCCCGCCCCCCCCCAGGCCGAGCAGGAAGCAAAGTCATATGTAGGGATAGCCGTCCGATGCGGAGGTGCCTCCGATGTAAGTGATGTGGGCAGCAGCCTCCCCATGAGCTAGCTGCCCAGGAGCGCACCCAGCCCTGCTGTCACTCCCTACACGTAGGTATTTACCAGGGTTGCGCTGAAGTACCCCCTGGAGATATTCAGTTCAGGCTGAACTGAATTCAGCTGAACAGACTTCAGCCTGAATTCAGGCCCTGAATTCAGTCTGAAGTCTGTTCAGTTCAGGTGTGCAGGCATTCAGGCTGAATTCAGGCCTGAAGACCCCCCCCCCGCGCCCAACCACCCCCAACAGCGGCGCAGAGCAGTGGCAATTTTGTGCAGATTAACGGATTGTTACATGTGTGACACCCAGGGACCGCGGGTATACGACACGGACTGAGTAGGCGCGGTAGGGAACTGGGACGAGTCACCAGCGCTACGGCGTTTCGCAGGGGGGCGGGCGGCGGCACGGCAGCGGGGTGATGCCGCCGCTGCGCTGCTGGCGGTCGTCTGCGGAGCCCCACCCTCGCCGGCGTTCACTGCAGTAGGCTCCGCGGCTGGCTCCGCAGCATCCACCCTCGGTATCGTGAGGGCAGAGTGTGGGGCTTGGTGAGGCGGAGGTGGTGTGGCAGTGTGTGATGTGCGTTGCGGTTCCCATTCCAGCATCGTAGTGGCGTCCGGCAGCCGCCAGCAGGGGAAGCATGGTCAAGAGCTAGCGCCAAGGATAACATATACCCCTTCCCAAACCCATCATGACATATACAAATTGAAATTGGTTCCCACTGTCCGTACCTGTATTGCAAATTATCGCGCGTCAATGCCAGCTAACATACTGATAAGGGGCTATTCCATACTGTTCGCCACACATCTGGGCCATATACGGCTAAGCCACGTAGGACACCCTAATGGGCGGCAGGGAACAATATCAGCGGGTTCGGACTATTCAGAGGTAGTCAGTCCGACAGCCGGGCTCTACACTCAGAACTCGTATTTCTTAAGGAACTTCAGGTAGGGGGTTTTCAGGCCATTTTCGGGAGGTATTCAGGCTGAACTGAATTCAGTGGAAATGGGACCCAGTTCGGGAAGTACCCTGAACTGCAGCCCCTTCAGCGCAAGCCTGGTATTTACAGTCTTGAGAGGCGTGCCCGGAGCGGCGTGCTTCGAAACCAGGCGGCTCGGAAATATCTCCTGCGCAGTACAGGTACTCGTACTTTTTACAAATATCGCAATATTTTTAAGCCACCTCAGAAAATCCTCAGCGGAAAGGTAGTATTGATAATAGATATTTCAGGTAGCAGCGTCGATGTAGCAATCAAACGCATGCGCGGAGCAAAGTTTGCTAGTACAGCTACCCGTAAGAAGGTCGCTGAGCGCGCGGGTTCAGGCCGGTAAATACATGCAAGTAATATCGTGTGCAGGTGGTCACGATCATAGCTAAAAGCATATTATAGCGGGGGAGCTCCAGGCAACCAACAAGCCCCAACGACGTGTAGTGACTCACATTCCCTCAGCGTCGTAACCTAGTCGCGTTGTATTCTCCGTACGTTCCGGGAGACTATGGCCCACAAATAGTTACCAAGGCAAATCAACTGTGTGAGGCGAGATGCGCAAGAGGCGAGGTGTACGGGACCCTCTCGTCAGCGGTCTCATAGCCTGACAAGTGCAGCGTCGGCTGTGTAGCATAGCCGGCAGGTCTGATTGCGGAATCTATATGCCGGAGGCGTCGTTCATTATTTGTATCGCCAGTAGTGTTGCGCGAGAATGGACTGCTGCCAGTATTTTGTTGGCATTATGGGTGCCAGCGCAGTAGGCCTCCCTTATTTTAAAGGCAGCGCGGGTTCTTGCTATACTGGGAGATGAGGCTGCTATTTATTGGCTACACCTACTACGATACGCATACAAACCGGCATGGTTTATTTTTGTTAAAAGAGGTCGTACTTGCTATGACCTTATCGAACGCTGCTGTGCAGTCACCTATCTGCGACGACGTGCAGCGGTTCTAATACACGCACAGCAGGGAGCTTCAGGCAAGGATTCCGCTGGAACAGGCACCAACGACCTGGGCGTGCATGGTCTCCACGCCGCGCTTGGGCAAGGACAACTTCAGCCGGCCGTCCTCGGTTAGTTTGGCGGAGATCGCAGACTCGTCGATGGTCGGCGGCAGGGCCACGGCGCGCTGGTATGGGACGACCTTCGGCTCCTCCTCGCCCGTCCCGGCCACGGTGATCAGTTCGCCGACGATGGTTAACACGCGGTCTTTGGGGAGTAGCCCGAGCCGGACGTTCGCCTTCCCCGTCACGTCGCCGGAGATATCGACGGAGTTGTCCGACTCCTCGACCTCGAACTCGGGGGCGAGCACCGGGGGGCTCACGTCCACGTTGAAGACAGCGGGAGTCGTCGCCGAGGCGTCAGCCATCGCAGTTTATCCAGGCGTGGGCGAGAGGTGCTTTGCGGGCTCTCAACAGAGCTGTTCCGTGGCTGTTAGCGGTGGCCACAAAGCTGAAACAGTCTGGTAGATATTTACCGCCGTAGGTATACTTGTGTTCCGGCTCGAGCCTGGGACTTTACACCCCGGAGACTAATATACTGTATCTGTTAGTCGAGGTGTGATATCTCCTCGGGCAAGCTAGCTCGGTCCGTATGGTTTTATGCAGTGGCAGTTGCCCATCATCCCGTGCGCGTAGCGGCATAAGCGGCTTAGCGCGACGAGCGGGTGTCGCGCGACTGCGGCGGCGGTTGTGTGCTTCGTTCTGTCCGTGCTCCGCTCCCGGTACCTATCTTTACTACAGATATATCTGCTGCCCCGCGCCGCTACTGTAGGTTGCGTTGCGCGCGTCGTACTCTTTACCTGTACCCTCCTCGTGCGCGGGCGATAAAGTATTATGTATCATAAGGAACGTCTGGCTTGCCGAAAAATACCAGGTCTGGTTACATATTATGATATCAGGGATTTGCAGGCAAACAACAAGCCAGCCCAGCGAGGGCGGGGGGGGGGGGGGGGGGGGGGGCTGTGGTGCGCTCGATGGAGCGTGCCACAGCAAAGGAGAGTGACCGGTCGGTCCGCCGTGGAGGCAGGTGGTGGCCCTGACCGGCCCCCGTTATCATGCGCGCGCTCAAGCGCGCTACGGGCGCCGCGGCAGGGCTATTAATCCCGTACAGTTGGCCCCATACAGAGAAACCACATAAATTAGTTTAGAACATTTCACAAGGAACGTTTGGATTGCCGACTAGAGAATGCCGGACGCAGCAGGCGGCCACGGGCGGGGGTCACGGGCGGGAGTGTTGAAGGCGACGATAGGCCTGGGGGGATGCACCAACGGGGATAAGGCGGTCGCCGGTACGGCCACGAGTGAAGAGGTGGTCGTGGCGCGGCTTCCAGGAGCGCATGTCGGTGCACATCTCCGAAAGGAGCGGGTACCAAGCTTTGTCCGGCAAATAGGGAACAGTGACGATGGCTGGGGCATAATTGGACTCCAGTGTGGAGACAAGATTGCCGATGAGGTTCCAAGGGGGGTTACACCAATTACGTTCGCCTCGCGCCATACAACATCGGAGAGGCGCATGGCGTCGACGGCCTCGCACCGCGGGTCACGGCAGCGGGCGTCGTAGCGGGGTAGGAGGGAGTTTTTGGACGTCGTGAAGCGATCGATGGTGCAGACGCCCCACTTAGCAGTGAGCGAGGCGAATTGACGCGGGTTGAATTGCCAGTTGTTGCCGTCAATCTCGCGACTGACGCGGTCAGCACAGATATTCGCCGCGGAACGGATGTAGCGTACATATAGGGTAATACCGTGCGTGTAGGCGTAGGCTTGCGAGCCCTTGGTCGGCAGCAGTCACTGGTGCAGCAACGGCGGCCGCCTCGCCACACTCCGCATAGCGAGGCCCGCGACGACGACGTATCGAGTCGGCCGGTGTTCCATGACGTAGTCCCCGGCACCGACCTCGAAACACATCAAATCCGGTACGGCACGGCCACACTGGGTCCCATGTGCCCGTGCCCCGACGCATTACGCGTTTCAGTAGCCGCCCCTCGTGCGAGGCAGCGGGTACACTGCCGCCGTCGCGCGTCGTCGCGTGTTCACCCCCCGTGATGTAGTTACACCGCCAGTATAGGTACTAACATGGCTGAAATCGCGTCGCGTACAACGTACCGTACTCACCTGGTTGTACGTGCCGCGCTCGCGCGCACGTGCGCGCAACACGTAGTGATCGTACATGTATCACTTTGTTGGGCACTCGCCAACCGGCCCGCTTCTGCTGACATGCGCTTATTCCGGTTATTCCAGCCAATAAGCGCCGCCAAGGCGCGCGGCAATTGCTTCACGGCGCCATCCCGAAAGGGCGCCTCCCTATTTTCGCAGCGCTTCCGGTGTAATATCGCCACGACATTCACCGGCGCCAACATCTGCCATCCGCGCCTGCTCTATGCCTGTGCCTCTATCGAGATTGCTAAGATACCTCTCGGCGCGAGACCCCCTACAAACCAAGACAACTTCCGCCTTCGTCTAGTCGGCACGCCGACCTACATCATCCCACGCTCGCAACAGTCGTAAACGAAACGCGTGTGACAGGCAAAAGTAGACTCGATTTCATGATTGAAATGATCTTAACCTATTCAAGGTGTTTCCCAACAATGTTAGTTGTCCTAGTGAACCCCGTACGGTCTGCTAGTGGTTTCAACCGGTGCCACTTGGTTTCATGACGGGCTGCTCCATCCATCGCCCGTAAACCCTGCGTTCCCTGCTGGGAGGCTACTTAGGACAGCCAACACCAACTCGCCCGCCATGTTCCCGCGCGGCCTTCGGCATCGCCCTCCCGTTTTCCGTTTCCGCCTTGCAGTCCCCGCCCCCCCTCCGCCCCCGCCTTTCGCTGAGCCTTCTTAGCCTTGAAATGACGCTTCTTCCGTGTAAAATAGCCTTTGCACCCGCAAAAACCGACCGGCCGCCCCGGTAGCCAGGCCTCACGGGCTACGCTCGGTATCCGTCTCCCCCCACTCGCCCATTTCCGGCCGGCGAAGCGGCACCGCCGTCGGGGGTCGTGCCGCGCTAGGAGCGGAACAATCGTCGGTGCCGTCGTAGCCCGCATTGCCGTCCGTCGCCTGCGTTTCGGGCGTCGTAGCGCCTCCGGTTGTTGCTCCCGCGCCGCCAGAGGTGGGTGCACCGACCGGCCGCCCCGGTAGCCATGCCTCACGGGCTACGCTCGGTATCCGCCTCCCCCTACTCGCCCATTTCCGGCCGGCGACGGGGTGGGGTGGGGTGCGGTGGGCCACCTCTCCGACGTGGACATGGTGCACATGCCGGCGGAGATGTCCATGGAGCCAGCGGTACCTATTGACGTCCGAGAAGCGTGGGCGGAGGCACAACGCTGCGTGAATGAGCGGGTGGTGGCGGCGGCGGAGGCCGATGACCCCGTGGTGTTTGATAGGGCGTAGAAGTGGAAGTACATGCTGTCGCAGTTGTTGCTCGGGGCCCCATGCCGAGGTGGGCGGCGGCGGCAACAAGCCATGGCGTGGCGCTTCCGCTCATGCGCCGAGCGGCGCATGACCGAACTCGTGCGCTCATAGGACGACGCGCGCACCGGACGCTCTATGCCGGACATGCCCGCCAGCGTCGAACGGACGCTGACCTCTATGCGGCGCTGCTCGTGGGCACCGCGAACACCGTGGTGGCGTTGGTGGAGGACGGAGAGCTCTCCCGAGCGGCGGGCCGACTGAATTCTAAGAGTTTGGGCGACCTATCCAATCATGCTATCCTCACCCAGTTGCGCGACAAGCACCCGTCCCGTGGCCATTCCATACGCCGCATATGATATTCCAGTCGACGAGGCCACCGTGACGATGGACATGCGCGTGCCGTACCAACATCTCAAGCAGCACGTGGCGGTGGGGCGGCCCTCAGGCATGCGCAACGAGTATCTCCGCTGCTTGTTGAGCGAATTAGCCCCGGCGTCGGGGCATGCGGCGGCCCGCGCCTTGTTGGAGGTCGCCTCAATGTACCTCCAAGGTCGCCTGCCCGTGAGGTTCAACCGGCTCTTCGCCTCTGCTAAGCTTTGTGGCCCTTGTCAATAATCTAGGCGAGAGCGGGGCCCCGGACATGCGGCATGTGGCAGTCGGGGAGTCGGAGCGGCGCAGAGCGGAGCGGGCAGTGGTGGACAACATGAAGGAGGCGTATGTAGTGTCGGTGCTTGCGCCGTCTCAACTCGACGTCGGTATTTCCACCGGCGACTCTATGATCATCACCGGCGTCCACCTCATCGCCGAGAAGCTTGGCCTACGTGCCGTCATCGTTTACACCGACTTTCGCAACACTTACCATGCGTGGAGCCGCATCATCATCCAACGCCACATCGATTGCTCTCCTCTACACCATGTCATCCCTGCGCTCCAAGCCTCCCTCTCCGCGGATTCGTATATGCTCGTGGACGATCGGTCCGCCCATCTGCGGTCGGACGACGGCGTGCAACATGGCGCGCCATTGGCCACGACTTGCTTTTGCGTCGCGATTCATCCCGAGGTGCAGCAGTGCGACAGCACATCGGAAGTCACAGACGGGGCGGCGCGCTTCAACGCCGACGATGGATATTCGGTGGGCCTCCCGGAGCACATTTGGCCGGCCCTTATTCACAGCTTCCGCACGTCTATCAAAGAGTCCGTGGGGCTTGAGGCGCGCTTCGACAAGATGCACGCGTACAGCGCGGACATGGAGGCTGCGCGGCGTATGGCTCCGGCCGACATCGAGTGGCCCGAGCTGGATGGCCACCACGACATCCCGGTCCTCAACTTGCCGCTCGGATCGCCGGGGTATGTGCGGGGTTGCATGCCTACATGTTCGGCAAGGCGGATGAGCTACGAGAGGAGGTGGACGCTAGCTTGAGCAAGCTCATATCTGCCAAGCTCAGCCGTCGGTACACCCACGCCCCGCACCACCACGCATGGGACCTGCTCAAGCATTGCATGCAACACAAGGCGGGGTATTGGCTCCGCAACTGCCTCCCATCCAAGGTGGAGGCCTTCGCGGAGGTGGTGGATGCTACCGTCCTCACGGCGGTCGAGCTCGTGCTAGGGGTCTCTTTTGATCCCTCCACGCACGGCACCGACACTGACCGATCCGGTGGTCACCGATTTCCTTTCGGAGCTTTTGCACGACCCTGACCCCATGGCAGCAGAGGCGGGTACTTTGAGCGAGGCGGGTGCAGTGGCCAAGGCGCCCATCATCCTTCACCTCCCCACTCGGTTGAGGGGCGTTGGCATCCGCCGCGTGGCTACCGTTCGTGATGCCGCCTTTATCGGCTGCATGAATGACATTCTCCCGAGGTTCCTCACTAGGAGCTCCGACACCCACACCGCCACTCCATGTTTCTTTGACTCACAGCTGGAGTCCGTACTTGGCCGAGGCAGCTTCGACGCAACTTCTTCCGCCCGCCGGTATGACCACTTTCTCAACGATCCTCGTGGGTCGGCCTGCTACGCCGCGGAGGTGCGCGAGGCGTGGGGGCGCCTCCATGCGGCTACTACTCGCCACCTCAGCGACTCAGATGCCCGCGTGATGGAGCGGGAAGCGAAGGCTGCGTCGGGCTCGCTCGCAAAAGGAGCCGGCGGCATTTCTAGACCAAGCCAACAAGTCTCGGCTTCATAATGAGGTGTGCGCTCTCCCTGTCACATGTAGGGAACGGATCTTGTTCAACCAACTCAATGCGGCGTCGGGCATGTGGACGGTGGCCATCCCCACCGCGCGGACGGTCATGACTCCGCATGAGCTGCGGGAGGTCGCTGCCGGGTACTTCTCTCTGCCTAGCCCATGCATGGCCCCGATGGCCAAATCATTCTGCCCTCGACAGAGCATAACCCCCGTCTCTATCGACCTCTATGACGACGCGCTCATGAACCACCCGGCACATGGAGACGCTCACTGGCGTGTACAACACGACGCTATTGCATAATCCTTCCGCGATCATTGTGCACGATCTGGGCATCGCTATACGCCGCGGGATGTGGATGACTTGATCCAACATGCAGTGCCTCTTGGCAACACCGTACCCAGGGATGAACTCAAGGACCTAGTGCCGGACGCATAGCTCTCCCTCCCGGCGTTGAACGTCGCGATGGGGAGCTGTGATCCCCGGAGCTTGAAGTGCACATTGTTGGAGTTCAAGACTATGCGGTACGGGGTCAGGTACACTGCGGTGCCCCGGGCCACGGCTGTGGATCGGTTTGAGCGCTCCCTGCTAGGCGACATACAACGGGGGTTGGCAGTGCGGGATGCGGCGTGGCATAACACGGAGCCGGGATAGCATGGAACTCTTCGAGACATCTTGGATACGTCGGAGTACACGGGCATGGTCTTCGGCACAGTGGGTGAGGTGAGCAAGGGCCGGGGTGCGCCGCACAGTGCGTGGTATCGCATGCTTAGCTGCGGATCGGGGTGCCCTCTCATCGCGGGGCACTCGGTGCATCATTCGGGCCCACCAGGAGGCCTTACTCGCAAGAGATTCACTCGGGGTCATGAGCTTGTTGGCGGCTCAAGAGCTTGCTCGTTACCTCATCAGACGGCGAACGAAGATCCGTCCGCCATCCCGTGCCGAAGCTTCGCAGCACGTCCAGGATCACCCTCGCACACACGTGCACGCGAGGCCCGGACTCTGAACCGTGCGCGCAACACCCATCGATCCCGCCTCGTGCGGGATGCGGGCCGCCTTTAGGCGGCTTGCTGTGTTGATCTTTTGGTACTGCTTTCAGTGGTAGTGGATTTGTTCATGGCCTTTTTGTAATTCACACCGTTACCCTTCTCATATATCGGTACTCGTATCCGTAAATTATATTATTAGTATATTGATCTGTATAGAACCAAATTATTAAGGAATATTATGTCTCCGCCGTTCCTATCTTCCTCCTCAAAGTCATCGTCTATCTATCCTTTTGAGTACGTACCGTCGCTTGCTCCCTATTTATGCCTGGGGAATGTCACCGCTGCGCGATTGAGCAGGCGTGGGCAGCCCATATTTGGGTGCCGACGCGGCTACCGTGTACAAGAAACCACGCTATATAAAGTGGCATACTTTCCTTGCTCATTTGAATACGATATCATAACGAATACAAGACGAAATATGAGAAAGTGCGGTTACCCACCCCCAGAGGTCTTAAACCCTAAAGTCTTAAGTCTTATATTAGGGGCGTCGGCACCCGTTCTCCATTTGTATTTTTGTATCTAATTCATCGTTAGGTTTCGAACTACCTGCAAGTAAAGAGTTTGTGAATAATATGATGATGCGTGAGCATAAGGCGAAGAGCCTGGACTGTCCATTCCCGGGGCGGCGGGGGGGGGGGGGGGGGGGGGGGGGGGGTTGTTGGTGGGGTACTCGAGTGGACAAAATGGGCTCTACAGCACTCGTAGTGGATAATTTCTAATCTTTGCGAGTACGGGTACACTAGCAAGTGCGACTGCTAACGATTGTATGGGGACGATCAAACCTAAAATGTTTATTCTGTTTTTCACGGACTTCTTTACGTTACTGTGACTTTTCCGCCCCCGGGACAGGACTGGTAACAGTGAAACCAATGATATTTTCTTACAGCCATACGGGTTTATTGCTAAGTTTATTACTAATTTTAAAATAAGATTGCTAATTTTATTCATATTACGATGTGGTCGTACACATGCTATGTGCCGCTTCTGATGGGGCATCATAGCGAGATATAGCGACTACATGTATAGGTACCGGCGGTAGCGACTACAGGGTACCTGATGTACCTGTAGTGCTGAAAATGTTTCATCACTTGTGCTGCCAGTCTTGTCTACACGATCGTGGCGGGTGGCGTGCGGAAAAACGAACATTATTCTGCTGCGGATGATAAGGCCATTCCGACTAAGTGACCTGGTTTAGTAGGTCAGTATTATCCGTGGAAACGGACCGGGGGGGGGGGGGGGGGGGGGTTGTTTTGCAAATTGCGAAAGTTTTGTAATTAGTACTTTAAGCAGTAGACAGCCTTCCAACGCCCCCTGTGCTCCTCCCGTCTGTCCTTATCATGCGCCGCCGCCGCTGCTGCCACGGTGCTCGCCCGCATGCAAACCTAGCTACCTTCCAGCTACATGTTACAGATTGACGACCGCTCCTCATCACATTTCCTGCGCATGCCACCAACCTATGCTGGCCGCCAACTCTCACATACTAGATAGCGCCTGCGCGCCACCATGGCGTCGTTGTCAGGACCAGTTCTTATGCAAAGGCTCCACGCCCTTGCCTGAGGACCCCCCTTTCGCGACACCTTTGTTTGTGATGATGCCTTGACATGCGAGTCCAGGGTAGAGTGGGAGTACTACACCGCCAACCATAAGTCGATGGCATGGTTCAACCCGGACATGTGCGTGCACTGTGATGGGCAACTTGGAGCCGGACGGCGCCACAAAGACATGCAGGACGTCTATCACGTCGGGCTGCCCATCTGCGAGGTAGGCACAGCCTGCCCTTCTCGTTCCCGCTGGCTGCAATTGTATTGTGTGTCACTGACAAATGTTCTCTTACATCGCGCAGGCATGCGGGCTCAAGGCAGATGGGCTGAAGCACATCGTACGCAGGATCAAGCCCAACGGCCAGAAAAAGCTCAAGAACCTGGACAAGCAGTTGGCCAAGCAAGCATTGGAGCGCATGCGAGGCGGGCACCCGCAACAGGGAGCGACAGCCCGGACGGCGTCAGTGTCAGCGTCGGCGGCATCAGCCGCCATCGCGCTGCGATTGCGGAGCCGGCCACTGGAGGCGCTTAGTACTATTGTATCGTTTGCCAATGCTAGCCGTAGACATTGTAGCACATGTAAAGGGCAGGGGCAGGGGTGGAGACCATGCACAGTGCCGGTGCAAACCAGTGTGCACAATTTTCACTCAAGGCTGCCCTGTGCTACACTTGTAACATTTTCATGAACATCACCATCATTGTTTGGCTACTGCATTGCACACAAGACCCATGTTTATCATATTGTGGTCTCTCAATCTCCGCGCCACCGCCACCGCGCTACCGGATTCACTTGCCAATGCGGTGTGTGGAAAGATGAACGGCCCGCATTTATTAGCGATCTACTATACTTGGAAGAGTAATAGGCGTGTCTTGATGTCTTGCCGCCGGGTTGCTGCTGCTCCGAAACTAATAATAGCACTGAAATCGCACGGCAACGCCAAGACGCTGCCCAATATGGTGGCTATTCCAGCTCGAATCATGATGGCATAGTGAACTTTATATAGCCAGCACATGGTATGATTTGCAGCTCGAAACGTGGCGATTGCTATCCGAGTATATATTTTCTGCCGCTCCGTAGCGTACACCGCATTGTTTAACGCACAATATGGCAATGCATGTAACCCACAAGTAAGCAGAATATGTTCTCGCGCCGGGGATCGCTACACTATATATAACTACATATCAGCACAAACAAACAGTTGTGTGTGGGGGGGGGGGAGCTAGGACCCCCACACACGGAATGCTCGCCGGGAATAACGCAGCTCCAAACAATGCTCCGAAACCAGTGCTGAAACCGTCGCCGCAACGCCCGGATGCTGCTCAATATGGTGGCTATTCTAGCTCAAATCATGGTGGCATAGTGAACTATGTATAGCCAGCACATGGTATTATTTGGAGCTCGAAACGTTGCTATCCGAGTATATATTTTCTGCCGCTCCGTACACCGTAGTGTTTACCGCACAATATGGCAGTGCATGTATATATTACCACCAAACCTAAAGTGCGCAGAATATGTTCTCGCGCTGGGGATCGCTACACAATATATATGACTACATATTAGCACATACAAACAGTTTTTTTTTTTTGGGGGGGGGGGGGGGGGGGGGAGCTAGGGCCCCCACACACGGAATGCTCGCCCGGAACAACGCAGCTCCAAATAATGCTCCGAAACCAGCGCTGAAACCGTCGCCGCAACGCCCGGACGCTGCCCAATAATATGGTGGCTATTCCAGCTCAAATCATTGTGGCATAGTGGACTACATACACAACACTTCCCGCGGTAACCGTACGACATTTCGCGATCCGAATACGGTACGAATAATCGGTCCGCGCGCGCCGCGCCCCTGCGCCGCGGGATCCGCGTCGCGCCGCCCGAAGTACCCGCCCGGCACTGCGGGCGGCGAATCGTGCACCCACTAGCACACCCCCGTCCAGCCCATCAGCTCCCGCCCACCCCCAATCCCTATCTCCTGCCCCCTTCGAGGATACATGGCGATCATGGCTGGCTGGCTCGGGGCGCGTGTATGTCCCGGGACGGCGGCGGCGAGATCCACCCTCGCGACTGCTGCCCGATTGACAACCCCCATCAGGTAGGGATTCGCGTTTTGCTGACACCATACGCCTTTAGGGCCAAACCCGTTCGGATAGAAAGGCAGTTTTGCCAAAACAGAAGGTATAAATGGTGTACGTTTCTCCCTAGCTAGTCTGACGGAGCCTGTGCCATCGGTGCGAAGTTTATGGTTGGGGCAGCGCTCAGATCGGTTTCTGCGGGGTCGCCACGGATATCCCGCAGCAAGCCGCCTGCGCGGCCGTAGCGGTCGCGACCCGCCCACCATCGCTGCATAAAGATGAACTTTTGGCGCTACGGGCGGTCGCGGTGTCGGTGGTTGACAGTCGTGGGCTTGCTAGAGGCTAGAGCATGGGCAATGGGCCGCGCGATCTGCGCGTCTCGTTGCCGAAGGTGCACACCGTACTAACGGCGCAAACCGCATATCAGATTTTATATTCGGGCAGTTAACGCAATATCGTACGGGTTACAGCGGGAAGTGTTGTGTATAGCCAGCACATGGTATAATTTGCAGCTCGAAACGTGACGATTGCTACCCGAGTATATATTTGCTGCCGCTCCGTAGCGTACACAGCATTGTTTACCGCACAATATGGCAATGCATGTATACCACCAACCCTTAAGTGCGCAGAATCATTTCTCGCGCTGGGGATCGCTACACTATATACATATGACTACATATCAGCACATACAAATAGTATTGGAGGGGGGGGGGGAAAGCTAGCCCTTGCACACACGGAATGCTCGCCGGGAACAACGCAGCTCCAAACAGTGCTCCGAAACCAGTGCTGAAACCGTCTCCGCAACGCCCGGATGCTGCCCAATATGGTGGCAATTCTAGCTCAAATCATGGTGGCATAGTCGACAATATATAGCCAGCACATGGTATGATTTGGAGCTCGAAACGTGGCGATTGCTATCCGAGTGTATATTTGCTGCCGCTCCGTACACCGTAGTGTTTACCGCACAATATGGCAATGCATGTATACCACCAACCCTAAAGTGTGCAGAATCATTTCTCGCGCTGGGGATTGCTACACTATATATATATATATATATATATATATATATATATATATATATATATATATATATATATATATATATATATATATGTGTGTGTGTGTGACTATCATACATATCAGCACATACAAGCAGTTTGGGGGGGGAAGCTAGGGCCCCCACACACGGAATGCTTGCCGGGAACAACGCAGCTCCAAATAGTGCTCCGAAACCAGTGCTGAAGCCGTCGCCGCATAGCCCCGCACGGCCGCTGCGTCGCCGGAACATCACCCATTGGGTATGTTGTCGGCATGTGCAAAGGGCTGGCGGGGCAAGTGCTCGGCGGCAGCAAGCGGCGATGCGTGTTTACGATGAATTTGCTGCGAAATCAAGAATTCACTACATGGAATGATGGACCCCCACCGCAGCGCACCGCACGACCGCTCATGCGTTGCCGGGACGACTCTCAACAGAGCTAGTATCCAAAACCAGCACTATAACAGCCGCACCAAGCCCGCAGCACCGCCATGTGCCCTCTATCTATCTACTGGGTCGCCGGGCGGGCACTATATATTCAACGCTTGGTCTCTCAAATTTTTCCCACCCCCTCCGCATGTTAGTGGCTTACCATAGGCAGTTGGGGTGGGGGAGAGGCATGGTGCATCGCGTTGTTCTTGGAAGTGCATGCCACATGTCAAAATGAACACATATTGTGCCGCAGTACATAAACTACTAGAAAATCCTTACAAACAAACCGGAGGGGGGGGAGGCTCAAAATTGAGGGAGGGTGTGACCTAAACCAGGTCATTTGTCGGAATGGCCTAATCCTTAATGTAGACAGTTTCTTTTCAATGGGCGCAGCTTCATGGGGTCATCTTTGGCACCAGAATTACTTGGTACGGGGCGGGGGCCCAACAGGATAGGGCCGCCAGCAATAACATAACTGCTCTTACCGGTATTCGGTACATACACGATACGATCCTTATTGTTATACGGGTACTACCGTAGTGGGTCGCGCAGGGGCGCCGCCGCGACGCCGGACGATTGAACAGAATGGAAACATCGATCGTACCTGTACAATAATAATTTACAAGACCGGATAACACCGCTGCTGCGCGCTGCTCACGCTCATTGGCCTACTGCGCTACTACAGTCCTCGTATGTGGTATGTACCTGTAGTTATGTGTTTACGTATCCGTGCATTACTGATCAATTCTCAATGTATTAATTGTCCCATACATACAGATATATGGCATGGAATAATTGAAACGCCTGCCATGGCGCGATATACTGATGTATAGTCGCTACAGGTAAATCCATGGACGTCTCGTCGTCGTGCTCGGCGCGTATTGAAGTTTCAGCATACATGCAATCGTAGAGACGCTGCAAGGGTTTCACTGGTGCCAGTCCTGTCCCGGGGGCGAAAAAAGAACATGCAATCATATGATTTTGCCAAAAGGTTGCGAAAGCCATTTTACACAGAAGACGCGTCATTCAATGGCTAGGGAGGTCCAGCGAAGAGGGAAGTGGCGGCGGCAGGGGGGGGGGGGGGGGAGGGGGGGGGTAGTGGAGCCTGCAAGGCGGAAACGGAAACGGGAGGGCGCTGCAATGACCTGGAAGATGGCAGGCGCGCTGGTGGTGGCCGTCCTAAGTAGCTCCGTGGCCAGGACCGCAGGTTCACGGGCGATGGGGCAACCCAAACTCAAACCTGGCGGCACCGGTAACTTCACCGGTTGAAACCACCACCAGATCGTACGTTACACTAGGACACTTGACATTATTGGGAAACCCCATAAATCAGGTATAGATCATTTCAAGCATGCAATCGAGTATGGTTTTGACAGTTGCGTGCCGTTTGTTTACGAGTGCAAGCGTGGGCAGTCGGCATGCATGCGTTTTGACCTAACAAATGCGGAAGTTGTCATGGTTTGTAGGTGGCTCCAGCGAAGTTTGGAGCGACAAAAGGCCGGACACGCTGCGACATTAGGGAGGCGGCGCTGTCTCCCATCGACCCCGTGCTACAATTGCCGCGTGATGTGGCGGCGCGCAACATGACCTTGCAAGTTAGTAAGAGCGGGCATGTTGGCTTTGGGGAGTGGCTGCCCAGCAGTCCGGCACGGGTACGCCGATTACGGGCTGTGCGTGCTGACGCGCGAACGCGCCGCGTACAGCCAGGTAGAGTACGGTACATTGTACGTACGCGACGGCAACCTGCACATGTACCGGCGACGATGTACATTACGAGGGGTGAACATCACGTGATGCCGCGCGACGACGGCAGTGTACGGCTGTTGCCATCTCTAGCGGCGGCTCGCACGAGGGGCGGTACTGGAAACACAATACGCTCAGGGTCGCGGGCACATGGGACCCGGTGTGGTCGTGCTATACCGGATTCGATGTGTGTCGGGGCCGGTGGCCGGCGACGTCGCAAAAGACCTGCCAACTCGGTAAGTCGCGTCGGCGTCGCGGGTCTCGCTTAGCGGTGTGTCGCGAGGCGGCCTCTACTGCTGCTCCAAGTTGGCCATCTCACAAGTCACAAACATACGATGCCGCCACCAAAGGCATAGGTCGCACCAAGTGGCGGAGCTGCCCCCTGGCCGGCAGCTCGTGATGGCAAAGGTGTGATGTCGTGAAGTCGGGGACGGGTTGGCCGGCGTAGAGGCCTTGGGAACCTACGCCGGCCCGTAACGATGCCAATGTCGTCGGTACGAGGGTAATGACAAGGCGGCCGCCGGTGTTGCACCAGCGACGGACGCCAAGGTTCCAAACCCGGAGTCGGAAAAAGGTAGTGTCGCATACCACGAGACCTTGAGCGCGACGGGTGCTGGTAGAGCTGCCCACTACCGGCGGGCAGCTCTAGGTTGTCGTTATCCTTATGACGACGACTTAGTTGCAACAAGAGGCGTCGGAGATGCGACGGACCGGTCCGCACAGACGCTTCCCACTGCAACCACAGCAAACGTTGCTCAGACACGGTTATTGCGGCGAGGGCAATGAGCCATCTCAAAATAGAGGCGCATGAGCGGCGTCATATCCGTAACTGACCAAGTACGCGGGTAGTTCGGAGAGATCACAAAGCTCAACGACCGTCGATGCTACGACTCGATGCTACGACGACACGCGGACCGAGTTGAAGTGTCTTGCGTGACGGCAAACGGCCGCCCTGACGACACGGACGTCCGCCTCCTCCGTTTGCGCCGATTTGTTGCGGTAGACGTAGTTGTCGTCGTTGACAACCGTGGCGAGAAGCGACCATGGTACCGAACGCGTCGTCCGCCCCGCTTAACCTCAAGAATTGGCTCATGCGAGAGGACGCTCCACTGCGAGAGGCAGCCCACGAAAGCCCGTACCGCGACTCAGCTTCGGGTATTGAGGTTTAAACCCCCAAATGGGGACCCCGTGGCTCTAAATCCAAACCGTGCGCATCGCCATCTTTAAAGGTCCCAACTGCAAAGTGGGGGCAAAATCGAAAAGCGACTTCGGGCGCAGAAAATCACCGCCAACTCGCGACTACACGCGGATATATCGTGAAACCTCGTATCGGGAGCTACCGTGTGTAGTATGTGGGCTATTAGTCGCTAATTGAATTGTAGACGGCAGATGCGGCTCATCATAGTACTGCCCCTGCAGCGGTCTCCAAGCCCACGGGCACTGCGACGGGTACTAAGATGACGCTGCGCCGTCAGGCCGCACGCGCACTCGCCGACAAAAGGTTTGCACACTAGTCACCTACCAGGCTACCCATATTGCTGCGGCTAGGTGGTTGGTCGCGTCAGGGGCTGTGATGCCCGCCGCGGAAAGGTCCACAGGCGGCCCGATATACCGCGCACAATGTTAACCGCCCCTCGATCACAGCGCTGTGGTCTCAACGATCACGCCGCGGTGCCCATATGCTGACGGGACGACCTGCAATTCCGAGCGACCTCGTGTCGGTCGCGCGAACGGGAGATGTAGTGATTCTAAAGATGACCCGGGTGGGTGCGCTCACAATATAGCCGGCGCGAGGTAATTATATCGCACCGGTACCCTGCGGTTCCGCGGCCGCTGACCACATACGACGTCACGGCATCGCCAGAATTTGCACCCCCGCCGCTAAGCCACTTCCATCTAGGTGTTTGTGGGCCCTGTGCACCTTCGATGGCCCGCTGGACCTTCACACGACCACGCTGCGTGGTAGTCGCTTGCCAAGGCTAGGCAAGCGCGCGGCGCACGTCTATTTTGATTGCTCACCCGCATCCTGTCTGCACCCGGCTCGGGCCACCCTAGACTGACCGCTAGCTAGGGTTGCCGATATGTCCCAGATAACCTTGGATAAAACGGGCAATATGCGCCCAATATGCCTCTTATAAGAGGGGCAACATGTGATACTAGACGACAAACCGGTGAAAACTGAGCGTGCCAAAGTTCGGGCGTGCCGAAACTAAGAGCTGTTCTTCGCACTACATACGGTCGCTATATATATTCGCTAGCCAACCCCATCTAGTGTACACGTACCCGTATCAAGTGTACAACCCCATCACTACTGTTAACCTATATGGCGAAGCGCTCATGAACCTCACGGCACTTGGCGACGTCCACAGGCGTGTACAGCACGACGGTATCGAAGACGCCTTCCGCGATCAATGTGTTCGCGACCTGGGTATCGCTGCACGCCTGGAGGTGGATAAGACGAAAACGTGATTCAGCTGTAACAAATTTCAAATAACCTCATCATCTGAGCCCATATCCACATGCAATGCTTCTCGGCAATAACACCGTATTCATGGGACATGGTAAATTCAAGGACCTATTGACGGACGCAGAGCTCTGTTTCCCGGCGTTCAACGTCGTGACCGGGGGCTATGGTCCCCGGAGCTTGAAATCCACGTTGCTTGAGTTCAAGACTATGCGGTACGGGGTCAGGTACACTGCGGTGCCCCGGGCCACAGCTGTGGATCGGTTTGAGCGTTCCCTGCTAGGCGACATACAACGGGGGTTGGCAGTGCGGGATGCGGCGTGGCACAACACGTACGGACAGAAGGGCCCTCTTCGACACAACCTGGATACGATGTCGGAGTACACGGGCATGCTGGTCTTCGGCACAGTGGGTGAGGTGAGCAAGGGGGTGCGCCACACTACTGTGCACGGTGTCGCATGCCTGGCCGCGGATCTGGGTGCCCTCTCATCGCGGGGCACTCGGTGCACCACTCGGGATCACCAGGAGGCCTTACTCGCACGAGATTTCCTCGGGGACCTGAGCTTGGTGGCGGCTAGAGACCGTGCTCGCTACCTCATCTGTGAGGTACAGTAATGTCCTAATGCAATTAGAGGCAAGAAGGCAAAAGCTGTGAGGAAACAGTATCGAATGTTACATGATCATCAGCTGGTTCAGCTATGTATCGGCAGTCAGCAGCACATGGGCAGAGCAGCGGCAGAGCAGTTCAGCGGTCAGCCTTGGGCATTGCGGAAATATAGCATCGGGGAATATCAGTAGCAGCATCGGAGAATGTCAGTAGCAGCATCGGGGACTGTTAGTAGTAGCATCGGTGATTGGGATTGATAATGATAAATGGTATGCGTACATGTTTCAGTACGAGTTACAGAAGTACGGCAGGTAGTGGTATGATGGAAATGATAATAATCTAGTATAGTGGAAATGATAATAATATGAGATAAGTGGTTATGTGGGTATTAATAGTGCAGGGTTAGGTGTAGTCCTAACATCATCAGACGGCGCAAATTCGTCCGCCATCCCGTTGCCGAAGCTGCACAGCGCGTCCGGGAATCATCCTCGCACACACGTGCACGTGTGGACCGGACTCTGAGCCGTGCGCGCATCACTCATCCATCCCGCCTCGTGCGGGATGCGGGCCGCTTTTAGACGTCTTGCGGTGTTGATCTTTTAGTACTGCTTTTAGCAATATAGCTCTAATTAGATAGCACTTTATTGACACGTCAGCGCGTAACGCCCGCGTACGCGCAATTAGATAGCTCTCCGAGCTATCTAATTGCTCGCAAATAGATAGCTCGCCGCGATTTGGATAGCTTCTGTTATGACCGGTAAAATGAATTGGATAGCTCTTAAATTCCGCGGCCCGTGGGACCGCTGGGGAGGTCCACCCGCGCGAGCTCCACTCTGCATCTTCCAGCAACCCGCGTCCGCCGCCACCGCTTGCACCCACTCAACACCCAGTGACCCGCGCCCCGTTGTCCAGTATGTCCCGCGCAGCCGAGAAGACCAGCAACCACTCGTCCGGGTACGCTTGGTCACAGCGGTGGGACAGCGAACTCGCGTGGTTCTTGGCGCTGCGGCGCGCCGCCGACAGCGCATGCGTCCCCGCGTACTGGCGGTCGAAGCAGTGGGGGGATTAGGCATAGCTGGAGTCCAAGCTGCGCGAGGATCTGCTGGAGGTGGCTCCTGAAACGGACATTGAGCTGCCGGTGGGGAAAAACCTGTCGGAGAAGGTAAAGGCCATGGTGGCGGTGTGGCGGGCGGGTAGCGAGCGGAAGGCCGACATGAACGACAGTCAGTGGTCGGCTGTCAAGAACCAACAGCGCGATCCCACGGTCGTGCTGAAAAAGGGCGAGGCCGGGTTCAAGGAGTGGGATGACCTGCGGAACTGGCTGAAGCTGACGGGTTGGGTGGACGTGGAGTGGGAGGATGAGGAGGGGGACCCTCGGGCGCCCGACGAGGACGCGATCGCAGACGCGGCGGAGGTAAAGCAGCTGCGGAGTAGGATAGCGGCGGTAAATTACATAAACCGCGGTTATGATCTAAACGTGTTTATGGGGTTTCCTAACGGACTATAGCTGTCCTAGTGCGACCCGTACGGTCTGTAGTGGTTTCAAGCCGTTACCATCGGGGTTTGGTACGGGCTACCCCATCGCCCGCGAGCCCTGCGCTCCCGGCCGGGGAGCTACTTAGGACAGCCACCAGCAGCTCGTCTGCCATCTTCCAGCTCGCTGCCTTCGGCAGCGGCTTCGCGTACTTGTGCGCGCGAGGGTCACTGAGGCTGAACAAGTCCGCACCGAGGTTCATCCACCCGGTAGTGAGTCGTCGTGCCGCGCACATGCGTTACAACATCAGGCAGCGACAGACAGCCCCTCGGTAGTGTGGTTTTCCCTACTCGTGCGCCCGAGGTCATTTTCCGTTTTTACCCTGGCTTTGCAGCTGGGACGTTTTTGGATGGCGATGCGCACGGCAAGGAATTGGAGCTGGGGGGTCCCCGTTGGGGGGGTTTAAACCTCAACACCCGAAGTCGAGTCGCAATACAGGCCTTCGGGGCTCCCGCAGTGGAGCGCCTTCTCGCAGTAGTCAACTCTTGAGGTTTAGGTGAGGTGGACGCGCTCGGCACCATGGCCGCTGCTCGTCACGGTTGTCAACGACGACAACTACGCCCACCGCAACAAATCGGCGCGGACAGAGGAGGACGTCCGTGTCGTCTGGGCGACCACTTGTTGTCCCGCAAGACACTGCAACCCAGTCCCCGTCCCCAGCAGGGCGCTGTGGCATCAACGGTCGTTACATGCTGTGGTTTTCCGGAACTACTCGCGTAATTGGCCTGTTACATGGGTGGCGCCGCTCACGCGCCGGTGTTTTGAGAGGGCTCGTTGCCCTCGCCCCAATGAAGCTTCAGCAACGTTTGCTGTGGTCGCAGTGGGAGGCGTTTGTGCGGCCCGTGCCGATGCGTCTCCGACGTCTCCTACTCCAACGTCGTCGTCACAAGGACCACGACAACCTGCAGCTGCCCGCCGGGGGGCAGCTCTACCACCCGGCGTGCCTGGCGTCTCGTGGTGTACGTAACTACCCTTGGCCAACTCTGGGTTTGGGACTTCGGCGGCCGTCGCTGGTGCAACAGCAACGGCCGCCTCGTCGTCACCCTCGCCCCGACATCATTGGCATCGTTACGGGCCGGCATAGGCTACAAGGGCCTCTACGCCGGCCAACACGCTTCCAACGTCACGGCAACGCATCTGTGACAACACGAGCTTCCCGCCGGGGGACAGCTCCGCCACCTAACGCGACCTGTGCGTTTCGTGGCATCATCCTAAGCCTACGCTTTGTGGGTTGGTCAGCAGCCGTCGTTGGTGCAGCAACGGCGGTCGGCTCACCGCTCTCCGCGAAGAAAGACCCACGGCGACAGCTAACCGAGTCGGCGGGTCTTCTGCGACGTCGCCGACAACGAACCGACCCCGACACACCTGAACCGGTACGGCACGACCACACAGGGTTCCACATTTCCGCGCCCTCAGCGTTGTGCGTTTCACCCGCCGCTCTTCGCGCAAGGGGGCGAAACAACCACCGCTGGTGATGACAGCAGCAGTACATCGCTGTCATCGCGAGTTGTTGCGTGTCCACCCCTCGTAACGTGCATCGCCAGTACAGGTACAGGGTACGAGATACCATCGCGTCGGGTACAGTGCACCAGTACTTCACCTGACTGTACTCGGCGCGCTCGCGCGCTCGTGCGCGCCGCTGTACTCGTCCTACTCGTGCCTGTGCCGCTGCTTTGCTGGGCGCTCGTCGCCAACTTGGGCTTTGCTACCCCTGCTGCTGCTATTGGCCTGCAATTCCGGCTCGTGCCGCACGCCACCATGGCGCGCAACCAATGCTATAGGGCGCCGTCGGGAGACGGCGCCTTAATTCCGCGACACGTCCGGCCTATGTCATGCCGGCGTCAACATCTCCCACCCGCGTCTGATGCGCCTGCGCCTCGATCGAGGTCCTCTTGGCGCGAGACCCCTCTACAACTCAAGACATCTTCCGCCTTCGTCTGGTCGGCACGCCTGCCGACTGCCCACGCTCGCAGTCGTAAACGAACCGCGTGTAAACTGGCAAAACCAGACTCGAATGCATGATTGAAATGATCTAAACGTATTTATGGGGTTTCCTAACGGACTATAGCTGTCCTAGTGCGACCCGTACGGTATGTAGTGGTTTCAAGCCGTTACCATCGGGGTTTGGTACGGGCTACCCCATCGCCCGCGAGCCCTGCGCTCCCGGCCGGGGAGCTACTTAGGACAGCCACCAGCAGCTCGTCTGCCATCTTCCAGCTCGCTGCCTTCGGTAGCGCCCTCCCGTTTTCCGCCTCCGCCCTGCGGGCTCCTCCTCCGACATTCCCTCCCCTTTCGCTGAACCTTCCTAGCCATAAAATGGCGCTTTTCCGTGTAAAACAGCCTCCGCACCCTTTTTGGCAAAACCAGACTCGAATGCATGATTGAAATGCGGGCGACGTGGCGCGATGTCGAGAGCTATCTAATTTGAGCTATATATTTAGCGGGAACCCTCTAAAATTATGTGGATTTGTTAATGGCCTTTTTGTTAAAACCCTAAAACCCTAGTCGCTACCCGTAGTCGTGTTGCGCCAGCCGGGTCTAGATTTTGTCGTTGCACATTGCTTTTAAACCCCCGGGAGTCGGGTGTCCAGCGCTGGAGACAATTAGGCCGTTACGATTAAATGTATTTTTTAAGCCCCCCCCCCCCCCCCCCCCCCCCCCCCCCCTTCAACTTTACCCCCCCCCCCCCCCCCCCCCCCCCGCCCTCATCTATCTTTTGTTAGGTCTGACGGTACTTAGTAGAACATGCCCTCAACTACATAAAAACTCCCACTGGCATGACTTTTCTGAACTCTTTCAATCCATGGCTGTGTGCAGGAGGGTGTTTCCCGCCATATGCAAGCATAAAACGGAGAGGGGATGGGGCACTTTTTGGAACCATCAGCAAATTACAATCAGCATCAAGGCAACCCAATCATATGGTGGCCTTATTCACCCCTCCATGTAGTGCTATGCTGCCGCTGATTTGTTGTATATCGCTGCTACTTGCTGCTACTGTTGTGGCTGCTCTGCCCTCTGCTCACCCCCGCTACCCAATGCTGCATGCCTGTAGTCTAGCTCATGCGGCCTCTCATCACAATTGGCCTTGGCGCCTCTCACGAGCACCTGGTACCCGGCACGCTCGTCACAGGTTTTGCATAGGGACAAAACTATGTTGTAGGCAGTGTGTATCTTACTCAGCATCAATGTGGCCTTCATTTGCAACACATGCCCGTCAACGCACATCATCATCAGTGGGCGCAACATAGCAGGGCACATTAAGATAAGGCATTGCGAGCAGATAATGAGGCAAGAAAGGGGTGCATAGATGGCAGCAAGCCTCACATGATGACCATGCACACACGACGCTTAGTTGGAGATGTACTTTCAAGCGGGGTTCTTCTTCTTGTGCGTGTAGTACTCAATCTCCACGGGGGTAGCACAGGTCATGCGGTAATCGCAGACAAAGGAAGCATGATGAGGATGATCCTCAGCCAGGGGTTGCATGCCGCACGTGAAGATGTCGGAGATCTGGGCATCCGCAAGGCCGTTGGCAGCCAGCCACTTGCACCACACGTGGATTAGTGCCATGTCTGATGCGATTAATGTATGCATGAAATGTTGCATGCAAGGGGGGCAAAGGAGCCCATCGCAAGTTGGCAGTCTCCTCTAGTGTGACCGGATCATGGGCCGGAAGCTCCATGTTGGCAGAATGCGTATTCTCGGAAAATATGCATCTCGGCTTCTAGCTGTCTAGCTCTTTGCAACGCATCACCACCCCACGCATACGCTGAGCTGCTGCGATCTTGAAGCCATGCCTACTCTAGCCACTGTCTACTGAAGTCGACGACACTTGCCCAAGAGCCTTGCCTCTCACACCACAGTAAGCTTCAGGCTGACTTCTTCGTCGTCTGGCATCCTTGGCGGCGATGGCGGGCCAGGTTGGGCCAGCGGGAGGTAGCGCGTGACTGTCCACCCTGGCACAGCGCCGCCACCGCTTTATAGTACGGTATCGTTTTCCTGGATGATATAAATACCGTTGCCAGCGCATGCGGTTCGGCGGTGAGAGACGACCTAGCTCAGGCCACCAGCCACCTAACACTGCTTAAGTACTGAAGTGAAAGTTTCGACCGCCCCAAGATCCCCCCCCCCCCCCCCCCCCCCCCCTCAGTTTCTCCGGAAATCCGGTACCTAAAACATAACATCTAATCGTAACTGCAGGCAGCACATTGAGGACCTTTCTGATTGTCCTTTTGTGTTGATTTCCTGACATACGGTATCGCCTCCTGCTGCTAGCTCATGTAGCGACTAATTATATATTGACAGCTTCAGTTCTGAATATAGTTCGCGGCAATGGCGGGCGGTCCGGCGTGGTGCTGGTAGTGAGGCAGCGTGGTCAAAACTCAGCCTCACGCCCGAGCACCGCCAGCCTGCGGCAGCCGCTATCCGAAGAAGGGCTGGGATGGCCGCCGCCCGCCAGCGCGCCGGCGTAGCGGTGGCGGCGACGGCTCTGTTGATGCTCGCCGCAGCGCTGACGCTGGCGACGACGGCCGCGCCGCCGGCCGCCGCGGACGCGGAGGCCCCTCGAACGCAACGCCAGCAGAAGCAGCAGCGCGGCGGCCTGCTGAGCGAGAGCGGCGCGGTCAGCGGGGGCGGCGGGTAC
>VCJN01000532.1:0-44515 GCA_006384855.1 Tetraselmis striata | reverse complement strand
CTATATCTGAAATCCTGGTTAGGGGGTTGCCCTGCTGCTCGTACAGCGTCTCTACAACAGCCGTTTAGGCAGCAATTCAGTTGTGGAAAGCCTTGGGTAGGCGACGCTCTGGTATGGTCAGCAAGCAGCAAATATTATTGCCGAAACATTCTGCAATACATACACCGGATTCATGCATCCTGACAATAAGACTATAAATTGAAGGCCAACCAGCAATCCTATTTATAATTAGGAAGCTCCATGGCTGCCTGCTTGACCCTTGGTTTCAGGTCTATACCTGTCCTCTTGCTGGCAACCTTTCACAATTCCTTTCGCTTCCTTTCGCTTTTTAGCTCTGCTTTTTGTGCGCATATGTTAAAGCACTGTCGATGTAAGAATAATTCAGAAATTCGAAGCCATATTTAAGGCACGGAATAACGTACCTGGATTTTTGTCTTTACGGCTGCGGGTACCACAGCCGGCTGAATGGAATAACGAATAGTCACCGAAGCACTAACTAATGCTGAAAATCCCAGTGCAAGCGATGGCTCTCCGGAGGTGCCGACTCTGCGGCCAAAGTGACACTTTCTCGGGTGGGCACCCTCAGATGACGGACCGATGTCGCAACATATGGCTTGATTTTCGAGTTATTCGCGCGGGGCGATGCTTTGAGTAAACGAAAATGAAACGAAACGAATAGTTCGTCATGTCGGGTATCCGATTAGCATATTATGTTATTTTGTAGCCGTAGTAAACCCGTGACATCTTGAATATGCTCGGAATTCTAAAAAGGATTGCTGTGCAGTGATGGAATTTCCAACAGTTGGATCACCGTCTGGAACACTGCCAGCAAAATACCCGCCCGCGCCTGGATTGCTACAGGTACTGCCTAAACGGCCGTCGTAGAGACGCTACAAGGGTTTCACTGGTGCCAGTCCTGTCCCGGGGGCGGAAAAACCAAAACCAGCCCGCGCCTACATAATACGCTACTTCATAACGCACGATCGTGCGACCTTCGCCATAGCAAAGCCAGACGCCCGTCGCAAGCACCAGGTCGGCACAGCACAACCCACCGGCGCCGCGATGTTCCTCACACGCAGCGAGTATGACCGCGGCGTCAACACCTTCAGTCCGGAGGGACGGCTGTTCCAGGTGGAGTACGCCATCGAGGCCATCAAGGTGCCCCCCCCCCCCCCCCCCCCAAACAAAACTGGAAAAATCCCCACCTACCGAACTCCCTCCGCCCAGATCCAGGCCGCCCTCGGTCAGATCCGGCGGCCCCGCCCCGCCCCGCCCGGCCAGCAACCCCCCCCCCCCCCCCCCCCCCGGCTTCGCCCCTCCGCATCTTTATCCCTCGCCCCACCGGCCTGCCTCGTTGCCGTGCTTAAGAACAGTGCAACTGACGGTGCGCGCGACGGTCGCCCGGTTGGTCCCGCGGCGCGCAGCTGGGCTCCACGGCGGTGGGGGTCTGGACCAGCGACGGCGTGGTGCTGGCGGTGGAGAAGCGCATCACCTCGCCGCTGCTGGTTATCAAACCCCCCCCCCCCCCCCTTTTCCCCTGCACAACCTGACGTTTGCCATGATGACCCCGGACACTGCCCCGATCGCCACCCCGATTCCCAGCTGGAAACTTGGCAACGCACCCTCCCTGTCGCCCCCCTTTGCAACTCGGGGGGGGGGGGGGGGGGGGAGCGACACGGATCATGGGTTGGAGTTTCTGCCAGGGCTGAGGAAGGGGCGGCTGGTGAGCTGACGCGGCCCCCATGCCCGCGGCCGTCCGCCCCATCAGGAGCCCAGCAGCATTGAAAAGGTGATGGAGATCGACTCGCACATTGGCTGCGCAATGAGCGGCCTCACCGCGGACGCGCGCACCTTAATAGACCATGCCCGGGTGGAGACTCAGGTGAGGCGGGCCGCGCCACAGGGACGGACGGGGCTGTGCTGAAATATGCCGGCATTGAGACGCAACTCATGGCGGTACAGTGATGCCGCACTAGGAGCGGAGGCAGGGACGATCCCTGTATTACTGGCATCTGATTGTACAATGGACTGTCGTGAACGTGACTGGTGGGGGCTGATCAATGCTGCAGTGCGGAGGGTCAGCATTATCGTATGCAAAAGGGGGGTAGACGGGGTGGGGGCAGAGGGCCCCGGAGGTGCCTGATGCTGATGCTTGTGCCGCCCCCCCCTCCCCCCCACCCCCCCAACCCAAAACCTAGCAACACCGCTTCAGCTACAACGAGCCGATGCCGGTGGAGTCATGCACCCAGTCGCTCTGCGACCTGGCCCTTCGGTTCGGCGAGGATGGGGAGGAGGGCGGCATGGTGCGCACCCCCCCCCCCCCAAAAAAAAAAAGAAAGACAAACCTTTCAACATAGACATGAAGTTTACAATGGTTGGGGGCTTATTTGTTTGGTCTATACCCGTTCGGATCGGAACCTCGTTGTGGCGGCTGCAAATGTGCGGTGACAAGGAACTCCCGGTGAATTCGTCTATGTGTTCCTCCATTTTGCATCGATGGTGAACAGCACAGTCCACTGGGGAAATGAACCCCCAATGCAACAAGCGTCGTTTGAATGATGCAGAAAGCCAGACATTTGGCCACATACGCACACTGCGATTCAAACATTCCCGCGCGCGTGTGAGAGCGAGTGTGTAGATGTGTGTGTATATATCACACAAGCACACACACACATGTAGAAATAGAGGTATGGGTGGGGGCCCATCGAAGCTGACGCCTCCCCCGCCCGTCTTTCTTTGGCGCACCGCAGAGCCGCCCCTTTGGCGTGGCGCTCCTGGTTGCGGGCTTTGACGAGGACAACGGCCCCGTGCTGTGAGTGCCGCCTGCAAGGAGGGGAGGCCCGGGGGGGGGGGGGGGGGGGGTTGAAAGTGACTCGCCCCACACGCTGTCTTGCTGCTCCCGACCGCCCATGCCGACAGGCCCCTGTTGTCTGATGTGTCCTCAGAGCCCTGCCCGCTGGCCTACCCTGCCGGGGCTGTTTTGGGGTTTGCAAAACCCTAAAGATCTAAAATGCCGACGCTGTTTGTGAGCAGAGGCAATGGCGTGGGTTGTCTTTGGGGTTTACTTTAGGTTGGACCAAGTGGTTAGAAGCCCTAACGGCGACCCGCGATCCGCCGGGGCGTCAGGTACCACACCGACCCCTCCGGAACCTTTGTGAAGTACGACGCCAAGGCCATCGGCTCGGGGAGCGAGGGCGCGCAGACCGCGCTGCAGGAGAACTTCCGCAAGGACCTGAGCCTGGCGGAGGCGGAGGTGCTGGCGCTCAGCACCCTGAAGCAGGTCATGGAGGAGAAGGTGCGGCGCCCGGCCCGCCAGTGACTGACTGCCCGCGCCCTGCCGCTGCCTGCCCATGACCGCATCATTGCGCTTACATCCCGGTCGCGGTAAACCTGCAGCCGCTAATTTTGGTCCGCTAATTTGGGTGACGGCGCGTTCATAGCAGGACTGCGAGTGAGGCCACGCGCCGCCTGCCAGAGGCGAACGAAACTAAAGCGGGAGCATAGCGGATGTTCCTATCGGCTGTGTGCAAGCCTCAAAACTTTTGAGGGTTTCAGTAAGGGGTCGGTGTACGTGAGTGGGCACCCGCCCATGGAGTCTCGTGGATCCCCGTGCTTGCGTGCGGGTGCCGACAATAAGAACACTGGGCGGCCCTGGCTGCGGGGGGTCATGTACAGAGGAAGACATGGCGGAACCGTCCCTACGGGCAACCACCGCGAAAGCTCAATGTGAGGCTTATATCGTAAGGGCGCTCGTGGATGCGCCGGCACCCATACACGGATACACGGTGGTGGTGCCGGCGCCGGTGACAGTACAGAATGCCTCACTGATTGGGGCAAAGCTGTCTGGAGTGGTGCGCGGGCGCTGACACCGGCGGCGCGGGTGCCGGCAGGTGACCCCCACCAACGTGGACATCGCCAAGGTGCTGGGGACCGGCTACCACCTCTACCCGCCCGCCGAGGTGGAGGACGTCATCTCCAGGCTCCCGTGAGGCGGGGCCCGCCGGCAGCAGGTACCCGGGGCGGGCGTGGGGGGAAGCCCTGTAGCCACACTGGTCGCTGATCGCCAGGCCCGCTCAATGCACCAGGCAGGACTTCAATTGGCACAGTCTGGGGCAGCCCTTCCTCTGAGGCTAGTGGGCACTGCGCCGGGGGCCGTTTACCCCTGGGGATTCATGTGACCGATGATGCAGAAAGAGCCGCGGCGCCACGCCGCATGCATGCGCCCTGCCTGAGCGAGATGTTGCTGGGCACGGCCGGGCGGAGGGGGGCGGCGCACATTGGCAGCAAACTCCCGCCGCCGCCTTAATCTTGCTCTTGCCACATTTGAAATTCGAATGTTCTCATCACTTTGTTCCTGCTTAGTCTTTGATGCTTAACAGGCCAGCTGTCTTACTGCGCGGCGGCACGGACCCGCATAGGGCCCACTCACAAAGCGTGCAGCGTGCAGCCCTCTGAAGGCCAGGTCCCAAACCTAAGAGAGAGTGGTGTCATCCTCGCCCCTACTCCGCCCCCCTCAGTGTACACGGGTGCCGACGCGGCAATGAGAACACTGCGAACGCCAACTCGCCCTGCCTGCCAGAGCTCAAATGCTGACGACACTATAGCTGGACTGTTCCGAACGTGGAAGGGGGATGGGTGGCCGGGGGGGGGGGGGGGGGGGGGGGAGGAGGGTTCCTCAGTAGCCAGGTAAACTGGTACAGCAGCACTTCGTCACCGTGCGTCTCAAATTGATGATTCTTCCGGAGATGCCATGAGCGATGATAACTTGTGCCGTGCCACAATCACATTCCTTAGGCATTCGCCATTGCCCACCGTTCCACCGAGGAGATGCAGACTGCCTGAGGGTGGTAGTGGTGCGTATCGTCGCATGGCACCATCAAACAAGCATATGCGGGTGGTCGTTCATTTCGAGCATACTAACACACTAGTAGTAAAGTGGTGTGGTAATGCTGCTGCTGCTGCTGCACGTCTATGCTGTCCCCAGGACAGCCGTCACTCCGACTATGTAGAGCATAGAGTACATACAGACTCGGAGAGTGACATACAGAACTACGTAACGGTGACGAAAGAACGCGAGAAGGTGCTCGCTGTGCGGCCGAGGCAGCAGACACCACAGTCACATGCGGTGTCTCCCCGGCGTTGGCGACGAGAGCATGGTTTGTGGAGCTGATCACTAAGGTTTCCCAGCATCAGGTGGGCGCGTCGGCAGTGGGCTTGGGGGAAGGGGGTCCGGGGGTTGGGGGGGGGGGGGGGGGGGGGTCAGAGGGGTGAAGGGGGTCCGGGTGGGGGGATGTCAGTGAGGTGCACTACCTGATGCTTGCGCTCAACGGCTTTTCGATGCGGGATCTGCGTGCCCTTCCCGCCCCCCTGTGTGAGCTCCCCTAGGGCACGTGACCGTCTACTTCATGTTGTACCCGATAGTAAAGAGCGTACTGAAGCCCATGCCGGCACGCGCTGGCCCCGCACGCTGGTATCCCAGGCCACAAAGGCGCCGCAGGCAAAGACAGCGACAACGACAAGTGCAGACTATGCCCCTCCCCCCCCCCCCCCCCCCCCTCCCCGTGATCATGACACTGGTGTCTGGCCGGTGCTCCTCCGCCTCATCGGTGCCCGGCATAGTCACCGATGTCGGTGATGTGTGCAGCAACCCCCACCCCTCCACTGACACTGGCAATTGGTTGCTCGGACTTCGGAGTCCACCACTACCTGGCTTACCAGTTCCCGGTCCTACTGGCTCGCTCCCTACCGGCCATCACCCCATGGGACATCACTGAGGGTAAACCCAGTGGCCGACCAGTACCCTGGCAACGTCAGTCACATCGCCATGATGCGTTGGCAACATCTGATCATCTGGGTAATGCAGCCCCTCTTCAAGGTGTTTCTATACCCAAACAAACAGCGCCGAGGTGGCGAGATGTTCGCGCCGCTGTGGAGCGCAGGCTCTGCCAGGCAGCTGCACTATCAGGCTGCAACTGCGTTGATACTAGCGGCAGAATATTATAGCCGGGCAACAGCAGCAGCTGCCATAGCCTCACCCCACCCTCGTCGTGGGGACGCACCCCAGTCCCCCCAATGCGTACTTGAATCGCTCCGGCCGAGGCTGCCAAATTCGCGGAGCTCCAGGCTCGCCGGGGCGTGTGCGCAGCGCCACGTGGCACGGGACCTTTTGGGCCTGCGCAGCCATCCGGAGGGCACAAGCCCCGCCCGCGGCATGCCCCTGCAGGCGGCTGGCTCGGCGCTGTCTTGCCATGTGCGCCAGCATCTGTTTGAGGCTGAAGACGAGCAGACTGTCGTCGGCCCAGCTTGCGCAACGTTGTTAATGCACAGATGATCAGGGATGCCCATACGCTGGAGTTTGCACAGTGGTTGGTGGGAACACCCAAAAGTCGGAGGGCCGCCATGAACAAGAGCAGAATAATGCGCCGGATCGCCATGATTGGCCAGCGCCCGAAGGCGGAGGACGTCGCCCAGGTTGCGGCATCGTGCATCCGCCGCGATGCTAGAGTGCCATGCGCGAAGCAAGACCTTGACAAATAATCGCCGCGCTGCCGCGCCCGGCATTACCATCGCCGCCGCCGCTGCTGACGATGCTGCTGCACAGCAGGTTGGCGGGGAGGACCCTATTCATGCCTTTCCGGGGGGGGGGGGGGGGGGGGGAGTTACACATATAATCGCTCACAGGGAGCTTCGCCCGCCACAAGTGAAGGGATGCTCGCCCGGAAGGGACGGCGCGCGCACCCCCCGCCCGCACATCAGCAAATCAGGCCATCCGCCGCGGCGCCGCGCTAGCGTTCACGCTGAATGCTGCCCCAATGGCGGCCGCTGCAGCCGCAGTACCGAGCTGGTGCCAGACAAGCAATTAATGGCCCGAGCCTTTTCACCGCAGACTGGCGCGGTGGGTCCCGATGGTCGTGGAGCCGAGCCCTACTTGCCCCCCCCCCCCCCCCCCCCCCCCCCTCCGCCCCCCCCCCCTCCTTGCAACGGTGAATTTTGAGTGTCAACGCTAAGCGCAGGCTTGCTTCTACTCGGAGCGTGGTGTGCGCGCTGCTGGCGGCGAAATGACAGCGCAGACAGCTGCAGCACGGCGTCAGAGGCATCTGACCGCCCTGATGCTGATGCTGAGGGAAACCCAATGGGTGCGCACTCTTTACATCAGCGTGGTTGAGGAGAGCTTGTGGCGATCCACCGCCGGCCGTATGTAGGCTGTGGCCATAGTTACAAGGCTTGGCGCGAGAACTTGGTATGGAGGGTGTTTACTTCGCGAGGAGGAGGTGGAGGGGGGGATAGGGTGCGGCCGCCGCTTGTGTTGCCGCGCAGGAGAGGATGAGGTCAAACAAGATGATGATCATCGAGCTGAAGCAGACTAGCAGAGCCACTGAGTAACATGCCGCGCAAGAAAAATCAATAATCCTTGTGAATAATAAATGCAGATCCATGCGGCGCTGTCAGCATGTAATAACGCACACAGTTAATACTGTTGGAATATCGGGTTTTGTGCTGCCGCCGGTGATATTGTAATCATACACCCCCCACATAAGTATGGGGTTTGCGAATTTGATCCACATGCCCATGCGCGGCTGCACTGAGACTGTGCGCGCATGCATGCATGTTACTCAGGGTCGTACGGCTGGAGGGAACCGGGGAAATCCGATATTGCCACGATAGCGCGATACACCCGATATTGCCACGCGGTAGCCGTTGCCGTCAACACTTTGATTTTGGCAAAAGCAGGGCTTCTGGCGCTAGCGCTTCAAAACCACAAATTGCTGCGCCATTCGTGTGCATAAATAGACATGGGACACCATTTCCCCTGTACTCATACCACATCACCCTTGGTATGATCACTATCCACCATACACGTAGTTGAGCATTGAAATTAGGTCATTCACAACCTGGACCAAGCCGTACGTGTCGATGACGATTATTTATGGGGAAAATCATAGACAAAATGCGGCTGTGATCGCTGCACACGCAGGCGGGAGAGGGTTCTCGCGGCCTCCTTGCCGTAGGGTATAGTTGTTCTACAGTAGTGCATGGCCGCATGCTCATAGCGCGCCATGGTGAGTCCCGTGGGCCGGCAATGGCGTGCACCTTGATGCGTCGATGCTGGCGGGAAAATGGTGTGAAAGGTGATCCGGCATGGCGGCCATGGGCATTGCTCAAGGGGGGCATGTGCCAAGTACGAGGGGTCCATGCACGAGTACACACTGTCCCGGCACTGTGTATCAGGTTTCGAGATCCACTTGGCGTAAAATTTCACGCCATTTTGTTAGCTACACGCTGACACAGACGTCAAATTTCGACCTATTATTCCTATTATTCTAAAGAATTGAAGAAGCGCCTAGTTGACCTCAGACGACCGTGCCGGAGCTGGTGACATTGTTGCCCTGCTCGCGTAGATTTTAGTGGTATCGATATCAAACTTTTCTGACGTTTATTCCTCGCAACGCACCGACCAATACCGCGAGTTTGAGAGTTGCACCATAAGGCAGCACTGCAGTGGCGAGGGTATCATGCCACATCGTGCATGGGCGCGCATGCCACTGTGGCCCCATCCCACCCCAAAAACCCCTAGCCTCTTTGCTGACACGTTTCCTCGCCCATCCAAGGCCGTCCCACCATGCAATGGTCTATGCATGCGCGGCGGGACGTGCGGGGCACCAACCCCCGTTGTTGTGGGGGTAATGGAAACGCCCAGTGTGGCCCAAGTGCCACTCGTGTAGGACACTTATAAGGGCCAAAGAGCTTACACCCTATGGTGATAAAGGCTGAGCATAATGTGCAACATTCCAGGGATTTCAGGTCATAAACCCTATATTCAGCTGCCCTACTTATCGTAAATTCGGCGGATTCGGCGAGAGAAGGGCCTAAGACTCATGTGGAGGGGTGTGCTGGTCGGAGGTTACGCAGTGTTTTCGTGGAAATGCGTGGCTGGGCACCCGAATGGGCGCCGCCGCTATGCTATCGGAGGTGACACGAGGTCACAATCGTGCCACGAATGGGTGCCGCCGCCGCGAGTCTTGACACTTCGCCAAATCACGCCCCCGCCCCTAAATACCCTGGCCATACAAGAACTGCCTCTTTCCACGCCCTCCACATAAGTACGGGGTTTGCGAATTCGATCCTCATGTCGCGTGCGCGGCTACACTGAGACCGTGCGCGCGTGTGTGCATGTTGCTCAGGGTCGTACGGCTGTTAGGAAATGCCGCGATAGCGCGATACACTCGTGATACAGTACTTTATGCTCGCGTTTTGGCCCCTCCGCCCGCAACTTCAAAACCACAGCAAAACTGCGCCACTCGTATGTACACCCCTGCACATAAGTTTGGGGTCCCTTTTCGGCAGTCTCAATACTTCAGAAGTCTAGGGTACCTGAACGTAGGGTATATGAGATGAAACCCTGGAATCTCAAAGGGTTTTATAACACCTGCATGACGAGTGGCTCAAACCGAAGCTTAAAGACCTTTGACAAGGGTGTCACGTTGCACTTGGTGCGTGGATGGGCGTCGCATGCATGCAACTGCACCAAAACCAGGGTCGGTATCACGCACACGCCGACGCGCGTGAATAGACAACCAAACGGCGGGATGGCCATGAACGCGTGAGGAAACACATTGGCGAGGGGCTCGGTTGCATTTGGTTGGGGTGCAGCCGTGTGGGCGGCGGCTAGACAGTACATGTCGCGTTGCGATGCTGGCATGGCATCATTGTCGGCCACGCTCAGCAACATCGCCTTCGCTTTAAAACGCTATACCTTCACAGGGTTTGCTCAAAAAATTGCTTTAAAAATACCACGCAATTGCTCGTTCAAATCTGCGTCGAAACCAATCTTTCAAAATCAAAAATTCGAATTTTTGGGGCCCCGGAAAAATCCCCAAAGATGATCATCCAAGTTGCCCCTCACTATCTTATGTGCCCACCCATGTCGGGCGCGTGGCTTTGCGCCAAGTGCTTGTCTAAGCCCCATACTCGGCTGTGCGAGAGCGTTATGTGTGTGGATGACCACGAATCGCCAACACTTGGCATGTGCCGCCTCCTAGCGATACACACATCTACCAGCCAAAATGCCACTTTCCACAGCATTTTTCAATGAATTTCATTTTAATTAAAGTCCACGCCCCTACCGCGCCACCCCGCCCACGAAATGGTGCAACTGGCATTCCACCACGCGCCCCCATAGTAGAGCATCGCCCTACGCCAAGGGGGCCATCGAGCGCCTCTCCTACGTGCGTTCGCCACAGAAACATCAGCATTTTCACCCCAAAATTGCTCCCCATAGTGGCCAACTTGTCGTTGGGGTGTCACGTCGTGCCTATAGCGACATGCTTTCAGTGGCCTTCACGCACGGTGTGTGCAACTTATGCCAAGGGCTGTATCCACCGAGTTTGGTGCGACGAGTGCCGCTCTTTCCATAGGTTTGGACGGTTGGCGCAACCCACAATTTTCTGGGGCCAACGCATCATGCACTGATTTCGCGTTTTTGAAAGGGCGCCCACAAATGGTCGTGTTGTCGCGCGGGTGGGTATAAAGCGCACAATAGGCGTTCGCCCGAACTATTCCCACTGTAGTTAGCATGTATGCACATGCAGCCGGTGTTATCCTCGCGCATGCATGCGCTTTGCGATCGAAAATGCAAAACCCGGACTTATGTGGAGGGGTGTACGAATATAGGCATGGGACACCACTGCCCCTGTACTCATACCTGTAGCACATCACCCGCCTTGGTATGAAAACTATCCACCATGCACGCAGGGCATTGAAACTATGTCATTCACGACCTGGACCAAGACGTATCGCTGACTACGATGGTTTATGGGCACAATCATGGATTGGTTGATTTTGTGCGGCCACGTACAATTAAGCGCGGGGTACTACTCGATAGCCAAGTAGTAGATAGTCGCTAAAGGCCTTGTAAGTGATATAATTATCGAGACACTGCTGTCTCATGGATTGTTTTGAGTTTTGATTGCCGCGGAGCTGCCAGGCTGGATCGCCGGCCAATGAGCGTGCGAGTAACAAGGGACTAAATAAGCGGGAATAATCGCATTAATCCAGGCTGACAGACTGTAACACCCACATGCCGGTCAATTTTAGGGCTGTGCAATTGGGGTAAATATAGACTAAAGTATTAGAGATTATTTACAAGTATGATTATTCATCTCTACTATTATACATTAGCATTGCGAATATGGTATCGTCAGTAGTCGCTGCTGCTTAGCGACTCGCATGGTATGCATGGTACGTGAGCCCGCCTGCCCGCCGCCCACCTCACTTGCATGCGGACACGAGATGCGACCGGTAAGTTGGTCGCGGCTGGCCGACCTGTAGATTGGTACCTGCTGCACATGGCCGGGCTGCTCAATGCGGTTCCGCCATTCATCAAACAACCTTACACTTCTCCATCACGACAAGCCGCGTGGCTACATCATGTAGCAAATATGATAGATTCCATATACGAGTACTCGCATCGGAGAAGACGCGTGCGGGCACTCCCACGGTAACGCGAGCGCGCGGCGCGGTGGCGGGTCGGGGCTGTTTTGTGTGGTCGCGGCCGGTCAACTTTGACCAGACAGCCAAAACGCTACGCGGGCGTGACTCGCTAGCGGTACATGTCCCGCACACGCGTAAATGTATATGTTAAGACCCATATGAAAACGTGAAATGTGTTATTGGGGGACACATCTGCACATGTGTCATGTTGCTTTTGACACATGTGCACACGTGTTGCCTCGTGACACATCTGCATATGTCATTTTTCCGGCTGATCACGACACATGTGCACATGAGGCATGAACAGTATGTATGGCTCATGTGCATATGTGTGGCCCGACACGTGACACATGTACACATGGTCATTTTCGAGTGTGAGATAAGACACATATGAATATACGTTCATTTTCGTCCGCGGAATTCGAGCGTGGGGTTCTAATTTAGAATTATTGAAATATAAATATTCCGGAAGGCACAAATTAATTATTAAAGCATGCCGGCCACTCGTTTAATGCCCTTAAAATGTATATACATGCACTACAGAGCAACACCAGCCAGCAATATACAAAAGGATGTCGTCAGCATTTAGACAATGGCAAAGTTAGTGTTGGCAGGTGTCATATCATTACATTGCTGCGCACTTTAGGACATGGACATGGGTCAGAACTTGGCTAGTGGAAGCACCCTCGTCGTAAATGTTCTCACATTTAATGTTGCCATTGTGACACCGGGAGTTGCATTTCCTGCGTGCTTCGCGGCATGCACATACATTGATTCTGCACGGACCCCTGCAACTACACCTCAACACACCCTGGCCAGCAAATAGGGATGCAGAAGCCGAAGCATTGCGCATTGATATATGTTTCCAGTTGGCTTCTCTCGCCATTGTTCAAGCACACCCGCAGCCCGTGTTGCGCTGGGACACTGTCACGCACACGATCAATATCCCCGTGGCCAAAAGTTGGCCTTGTGACTCCAGCCTTGGTCGCAAGCCTGAAAGGCCATGCTCATTCACCTGAAACACTAGTTCAAATCCATGATATGTCACACACCCAATAAATCAAAACCACAAGCACATAGTACGTAGGCAATGCCATACCAAATATACATATACATATACATAGGGATTGTTACCTCGATGACGATGCACACCAAGCATTTTCTGTGGCTTGGAGCGGTCGACGCTTGGAATTGGGATACGGACGACCAACCAATGGTGCAGGCCTGTGACGTGCAGCCACTCTGGTCCGCATTGCTATGGCTTGATTGGCCTGAACGTCAGCGCACCTAGACCTGATGGCTTGGCGCTCTGGCGTGTCTGCGACGTCTGGGTCTAATTGGACAGACCGCTCCCGTGACTCAGAGCGCACCCAGCGGGACGTCAAACACAAAAGGCCAAAGAATGCGCGGCTGAAGGCGCTCGCTACACTGCCGTCTGCAACCATCTCCACGGGCACCTCCTCATGTTACTACACCCAGCACACCACGTCGGCGACGCCGCAGCACCTCCGCCAGTCGCATCCCGTCCTTCGCGTCCACGTTCACGCCCTGCCCGGCACCGACACGGAGCGTCAGGCGTTGCGACGTTGAAGAAGCACATGTTATGGCAAACATCACATTGCCGCGGCGCAAAAGCAGGAGCCAATGCTGTGCCATCAATGGTGCTGACGGATGGGTGGATACATTATTATTTTCTTTTCATTATTTAACACTCTCATACATATGCTACGGGTACAGACGCGGTATTGATAACACGGAGAATAGGAACCTGCCTTGCTTGCCTACCTGCCACGTCAAATCTAGACGTAACAATAGCGGGACTATAGGGAGTGCTCTATCGTATATAGCTTTCATAACTTGAGATTTACAACAAAAATATTGTGGGTGAGTTGGCACCCGTACTTCTAATATCAAATATCAAATTTTTATGTCAATATGTTTTTGCATCAAGTACGACCGAAAAGCTGACAGCCGTGATGGCATGCCGTCAAGCGTGCGGCAGAGCGTGCACCGCAAAGGCGATGGCGATGAGGACGGCGGCAAGCCTGGGGAGGGGGGGCGGGGGGGCGGGGGGGCAACCTGGCAGGTGTTGCCACCGGAGCAGGTGCACTCTGCGATCTCCTCCTGGCTTGCCACGCCGCCGGCCTCCACGTTACCGCCGCCCAGACGCAGCGCCCCCAATGATAGGCCGCCGCTGCTTCCGTCCCCTGTATCCACGGCGGGGCAGAAAAGTACAACATGGTGGAGTGGAGCTGCGCCATGGCGTCACGGAGTGGGGTTCCACTCAAGCTTCACCTCCACTTGCGCCCACGCCCCAAGCGCAGAGTTAGGCAAGCCGCCGTCGGGTCAAGCACAACGATGAGACGCAGCAACATGCAGGACCCCCCCCTTCTACACACACACACACACAAAAACCCCAAGCACAGCAGCCTGGGCTCACTGGAGGGACAGTCACATACTCCCAGGCGGACGCACCACAGCCTTGTACGCTTCGCCACTGAGAGCCACGAGGTCGCTTAGCACGCCGCATCCGCTGCGGAAGCTCGGCGCCTGGCCCTGGCTGGAACCGCACAACACGACAAGGATGTGCGCCACCTCTGTCTTCGCGTTCGACCCCCACTCATTGGCGCCTGCGGCCCCAAGCTCGGCGGGGGCCGCCGCTGCTTGCAACGTGTCTCGTCGCTCGTCTGCGTGCTGGTCCAGCTGCTGAGCATCGACAGCAGGGTCATAGCAGACCAGAAGGGGAGACCTGTTGCCAACTCACAGCAGGAAGGGGGGGCGGGGGCGGGGGAGCAGGACATGCTCATTCTCCGCCTTAGCCGCCGCCACCGCCAGCCATATTGCTTCCTCTTCGGGCGTTAGGCTCGCGCAAGGGCCCGACCCTGATGAGGACGGGGGCACTGGCCTCTTGACCAATACTTGACCAATACTTGACCCCCGCCACGAATGAGAAGTTCGAATTTTCTCGCAGTAGGGGCTGCCTTCTTCCTTTCATGAAACCATAGCAACAGCGTCGAGGAGGGAAGTAAGACCATATCTAAAGCATACCATTGTTCATTTGTGTCTGGGATCATGAGAGATAGAGGAAGGAGACGACGAGAGAGGGCGGCGGGGAGCAGGGGTGGAGATCGGGGGCATCATAGTCCAAGATCGCGCGAGCAGGGAGGAACGCCATGGTCATATAATATGATCGGTTGGTCGGTACATGGAGGCGAGGGACATAGGGACTGCTGGGAGAACGACAGAGAGCCGGCACAGGGGGGGGGGGGGGGGTCGTTCTAGCCCAGCATCGCAAGGCGAGAGCGCCCATGGGCAACGTGGAGTAGGGGCGAGTGGCGGACGGCGGCCGCGGCGGCTCCTTGGCGGCGGCGGCGGCGGGGTGGCGTCGGCGGGTTACCTCCGATCCTACCTCAAGGTTGTCGTATATGCGCAAGCACTCCAGAGCTTGTGCGTATTCCGACTCGAATAATATTGTCACGTTCTTCGCTTTGCTGGCCATATACTCCTGGAGCTTGGCGTTGAAAACCGGCCGATGCAGGTCGACCATGTAGGCAGTGTCCTCAGGAGGCGGCACAGTGTTGGGAGCGGGTGCCTGTAGGCCGGCAGCGCCACTGTGCGTCGGGCGGCCCCCGTGCTGTGCAACATTGGCGCCATCCGGAGCGATAGCCGCCGCGGCTGGCTGGCCGTCGAGCATGACGTCCCGCAGTCGAGACCGCCTCGCTGGTTGGGGCCGGCGCTGGAGGGGGGCAAGGGGGCAAGGCGGGCTCGGAGTAAGGGTACTGAGTGCGCGATCCAACCTGTGCACGCGCCATTTTGAACTGGCGGGCGAACCGCCGCCCGCGCGCCCGCCGCCCCCGTCAGGCAGCCACCCCTGAACAACTTCCGCCGGCGGTTTATAGCCCCTCCGCAGGGTCGCTACTTATCTCGTTTTTCACGGATAAGATACGACCCTGTGCAGCATATGCGTAGAAAGCAGTGGACGCGGGTGACCCATATGCACACGTGTATCGATCAATACGGCGCATGTTTACATGTGTCGTCATCAGCCGGAAATATGCCCCATGTGGACATGTGATAACACAAATGCACATGTGTCAACTCCGGAGTTGACACATGTGTATATGTGTCATCGTACAACAAATGTGCACATGTGTCAAAAAACACAATGACACATGAGCACATGTGTTGACCCATGTACACATGTGTCCCCCGATGACACATGTGCACATGTGGCGACACATTTGCACATGTGTCACGTTTTCATATGGGTCTGAACATCTATAATACAACGCGCTTCCGCCCGCTACACTCGCTGTCGCGTTCCAAGGTACATGCGATACATACGGATACTACGGCGGGTATCAGTGTATCACAGAAGCACAGCTACGGCCTAAATACGGGTACTGCACCCTTGTATCACAAATATAATATGCTGATGCTCTCTTTTGCTGGCAACCTTTCATAGTTGATGTTAGTTCTGTTTGTAGTGCGCTTTTGTGAAAGCCCTTATGTAATAATAATCACAATAATATTACATGAGCTAGCAGCAGAAGGCGATATCGGAAATCACCAAAATAAAAGGGCAATCAGAAAGGTCCTCTACAGCGACTGCGGGATGGAAGCAGTAACATGAGAAGACGCAGAGTGGGCACGAGCACACGCATCAGACTTGGCCATCTGCACACCGGCAGAGAGAATGCCGCCCAGGGTACCATGCACGCAAGCCGAGACCCGCTGCAACAGCCCCCGCCGTGTGCGCGACAGGTGCCGGCGGAACTCTGCAGGTTGGCTGGCGACAAAGTTTCGAAGTGCCTGAACGGATTGACCACGAAGAAAGCAAGAGGTCGGGGCGGAAGGACCGCCAGGGAAGTTGCGCACAGCCAACAGCACCGCGAAGATGTAGACCACCGTCAAAGCGGACTTTCCGAGACGGCCGCGGTCCTCAACCACAAAAGGGTAGTACCGGTGAACACCCTGCACTGGGGCGGAAGACGCCCGGTCCGCTGCCAACTTAGCATGCTCCGCCTCGGTCGCCGCGATTCCCGGGATGCACCAGCGGGGGTCGTTGCTCCAAGTGGGGGTCGTGGAGGACACGCACGCGAAGTCGATCATGTAATCGCACGCCGCCCCTCCCCATCCCGCCAGCGTCAGGTCCGACGGCCGCGAGCGGTCCGCTGGGCGCAGCCCACTCGTCTCAAGGGTCAAGTCGCCGGCTCCCGAGCGGTCCCGGTCAAGCACCGCCCCCACATCAATTGCCACAGATGCCCACAGATTCTTCAAAGCGGTATGCATGCGGTGCTTGTAGTTCGCTACGGGGCATATGGGTAGATGATCCACGATGAAATCCGTAGCGCTCCGGTACGAGCCATCCGTAGAGCGAAGCCATAAGGGATCAATACCACACGTTGGGCCAGGGCAAGTGACAAGCGCGGAACCTCCGCGCGGGCAAAGGCCCAGTACCCGCGCAGCGGCGGCCGAATAAGCAGCATGGGAAATCTTGCGGGCGGACTCGTGATCCGACTGGAAAAGTGATAGGGAGCCCGGCCCGCACGCGCTGTACAGGCGCAGGGTATCAAGTCGCGAGGCCGCTGCACCAGTAAGTTGGAAGCTGAGATCGAGGGCCACGAAGTCACGCAAGCGAATCGCACGGCTGAGGTGGCGTTGGACAACCATGGTCGTGGGTTGATCATCGGAGGTCGCACCCGAACCCGTACCCGAGGGCGGAGCAGTAGAACCTGGCAGCGATTCTGGGAGGGAAACAGTGGCTGCTGACGGAGGGTGTGCCACTAATTCGCCCGGCGACGGTATCTTCAGAGCTACAAAAGCGCATGTAGTAACGGTATTGGCAGTACTCGTACCACCGATAGGAAGCAATTGCTGGGCAGCAGAGGCGGCCTCACCAGTACCAACTCCAAGAGGAGTGGCCGTAAAAGGAGATGTGGTGACGAGCAATCCTCCGCTAGTGCTCGTACCCGTACGGGTCGTAGTACCAGCTGCTGGATCCGATGCAGCGGTGGTCGTAGCATTACTGACCGTAAGTAACTCGAAGATCTCGTGGGCGTGCCCATACGCCGCGCGTGCGCGCCGCACATCTTCTTGCGGTAACGTGGTTAGGGCCCGTACAGTCTCGTACACGCGGCGCGTCTCACGCGCCCATGGCAAAGCACTCGTAGCCACAGACGACACCTCGGCGCGGACCGCCTCGTATAAGGGGCCAAGGGCGGGCCCGTACTCCCGTACCAGCTTTGGCAGGACAACCGATTGCGCGGAATAAAACGCCGCAGGGGCCTCGGACTGCAGCAAGGCCAGATTCAGACCGCCAAAATCCGCGGGCATACTCATCTGAACGATTGCAGCCTCCATGCGCGGTGTAGACTGGTCGCAAGCGTCCAGGCCAAGCAGCGAAATGCAGCCGAAATGTTGGCGGCGTCCACGGCCTCCAAGAAAGGGTCCAGCTCCGACGGCGGCATCATGCGGCTCAGGAAGCCAGTCTGCCGCACCGCGCATACGACCAGCAACCGCATGGCCCCATGGTGGCAGCCGTATCCCGACGTGCCAAAGGAGGCGATGCGCTCCAACAGTGTGGCGTGGGCCTCCCGGCGCCGTCCCAACGCGCCGGTCATCCACTCGGGGTAATGGCTAATCGGAGCACCCAGGTACACGGCGCCATCTTGGACAGGATCATCGGCCGGGGTCCGAAATCCTCCCGGGGCCAACTTCTCCCGTACTGTCCGCAACTCGGACTCGCTGTCACCGGGGTGACGAACGTACCGCATCTTACTGTCATGTACCACCAGTCCGACTTTGGAAAGCTCCGTGCAGTACTCGTCGAAAACGCGCGGAACGTGGGCCGCGGCTGTGGCCGCGCCGCAATCATCCGCAAAACTCTGGCAAAAAGTATCAGCGGCGGTACGAGCCACAACCGCTTGCACCGGGCCCGCAATAGCGAGGCAGAAGTAGAGCGGGGCCAGGACATCACCCTGGCGTACACCCGTACGAGACTGTAGGGTGGCGCGCAAAGTACCGGGATCATCCGTCGCGTAGTAGTACAGGTCGCTAGGGCGATCGTACAACATCTGGAAAAAAAGGGATCAGGCCATGTAGCCGCGGGTGCTGAAGCAAGCCGTAAAGTATCGCACCCCGGGATACCTCATTGAAGGCATTCCGAATATCCAGGAGTAGTAGTCCTTTCCCACCAGTACCACGCCCGCCGAAAAGTTGCAGCGCCACCCGCATGCTCATGTACGCCGTCTCACAGCCAGCTCCCGACTGAAAGCTGCGTTGCACCGGGCCCATGACCTCCCGCGCATCCGCACCCACTTGCCCCATAGCGTGGGCGGAGGCCAGGCGCACCAGCACGGAGCCGACGCCGAGCGGGCTCGCCGCTCTTTTCCCGCTCCTCGCGCGCGGCGGGGTCGTCCTTGTGGAGCGCAAAGACGGAGCCACTCGCCAAGAAAGCCGCAGTGCGCGAGTGGCACCGCCCCGCCAGGCAGCGGTTCACCCACAGGCGCCATGAAGGTACGTCTAGGTCCCTGATGTGCTCCCAACGCCACCAGTCCACATGCCCTGCGGAAAGGCGGGGTGCACGACGCAGAACCCGCCGCTGGTCCTCCCCCCACCGCATAACCTCATCCGCATTGTCGCCCCACGACGGCGGCGCCCGTTGCAGGTCCGGCGGTTCTTCGGGGGGAGAGTACTCCGGGCTGGTGGCAGCAGGAGGCGGATGGAGTCACAATAATATCATATGCTGATGCATCTATCGTCCTACTGGGAAATAATTTTGGTTTGTGCAACGCCCGTACGACGCGCAAGTATCTCATAGTACGGTTACTGGTCGCGCTACTTGACAGAAATATTGTCGCTACAGGAGCCGATATTGGACGACGCGCGCGCACGATAATATATGCGCGCGCACGTATGATCGAACGTGCCGTTTCGTCTGGCATATCCGGTAACTGACGTGTACCGGTACCGCCACGCTAATGTCAACCGCGGTATAATATTGTGAGACTTGCTCTCACCGCGTGGCGATGACTATTAGTTAGGCCACTCATCAGAATTGTTTGTTTTTATAGGAACCCCCGCCAACCCCCCGATTTCGCCCCCCTCTCCATATGTTTTACAGCTGGGTGATATACATCCGAGTACCGGTAAACCCGTACCCGATAAAAATGAATAGTTTTGTCATGTACTGATCAGAATCGATCCTGACACAAATAACTAAAGATCCTTTACAATTCTGTCTGGCCTTACTGTGCTCGCAATCGCCGCGGCGGACTTCAGGTACCAGCACGAGGTCTACCGTCATCATCCCAGCAGTGATACGGGTACCGCACATCCGCACTTAAGTCCCGTAAGCGTCAGTAGTACATTCGTGAAACGTACCTCCACTGTCGTGCTACACTACGCTTCAAAATAAATGGCAAACCCTACTTTGGGTAGGGTCTGCGCTCACGCGCAATGGAAACGCGTGGCGCCAATCCTAAAATAGAGGTATGTTGGGTAGGAGTGCTGGCCAAAACTCCAAGCTTTAGATTGAATTGATTTGGCCTTGTACATTGAGGTGTATGTAGATGTAAAAACGAGGGAAGAATTTACCACATTTCGAGTTTACATTAGCACAAATACTAGAAATATTCCTACGCTCAGCGCATGAGGAGTCTTTGGCATGGCTCTACAACAATAGACTGCCCATAGACGTGCTCGCATGGTACCGCGAATGATCCCGCATCACGCCTTCCAACCGCTCATTATGCCCGCGTACATCAGCGTTACACAAGTGTTACACCGCCTCTCACGAGGCTCATACTAGCGGAGGTGGCAAATAGGTTTATTGTATGCATGCGAGCCTTTTAGCAACTGCTTCATATGGTAGCGCGCTACTAGCTCTACACGGTGGAGCAATCACGTACAACTCTTGCGGCGCGCGCACCGTAGGAGCACCTTAAAAACTCCGAAAGTCCAAATTCCGCATAGATCGGTTACATTTCCGTCTTAATTCTAAGATTTGAGCAGTAGTTTTCGCACCCCGAATTAATCTTAAACACCGGCGCAAGTCACCTGCGTCCCCAGCTCGGGGGGTTTTCGTATAATGCGTTGATACTCGAAAAGGGCTCGCCAACTACCCTTGCAGTACAGTTCGCTTACCATTACTTTTGAAGCGTAGTGTATATAAGTCCTGAAGTTACAACTGCTATACCGGTACGAGTTTCTACTCGTCGCCTACCCAGGGCTTTCCGTAAATGGATTGCTCCCTAAATAGTCGCCGTCGTGGAGACGCTGCAAGGGTTTCACTGGTGCCAGTCCTGTTCCGCGGGGGCGGGAAAATAAATTACCTCGTCGTGACGTTACTACAGGCGGCAAAACTAAAGAACGGGTTTTATTAAACAGCCGAACTTGCCCCACGCGGTGCCGGTCCGTACCGGAAAACATATAGTCGCTACTGCTAGATTAATTGTACTATAATTAATTTAATATAATTAAAAAACGCATCATGATTGTCTCTCGGGCGACGGCCCGAGCTGATCAGCCATACGCCCGTGCGCAGGATCGATTCGCCGTCGGCACATTTCGTCTTGGTGAGGCGGGCCCGCCGCGCGCGAACCACAATCGCGGACTTGCATGGTGGGTGCGGGTACGACTATAAAGTACCGCGCACTACACTATTTATGCAATCATACTATGACCTTATGTATCGTTTGCGCATTTTATTGCTCTCCGGCAATTTCCGTTGTTCCGGGGCGCATTAGCGGGCGGGTTTCGCTGATTTTGGAAGCGCATACGCCAATAAGCGCGGCCATGGGCTCGCGACGCAAGATAGCCGCAACATGACCTCGCATGATTTCAGAGTAGGGCATCAAAATACCCTAGATAACCCTAGATCAAGTGCCTCCCCCCCCCCCCCCCCCCCCACCCCCCGGCGCCATGCCGCCCGCTACCCCCCATATAGTTGGAATCGTAAGTCATAAGTCAGAATCGTAACGCATCATGTTTCGGGCGGTACATATACTCAACTTCCTACTACCATGTGAACCGCGTATTATTTATTGCATACCATGCTGCGCGTTGCTACCCTGCTGCGCGCTGGCGCCCCGCTGCTCCGGCCGCGCTAGCAAAGGAAAAGCGCGTTGTGTAATCGACGGACAACAATCGATTTCACTCTTATCTGCGGTCGAAGATGATTTATCATGATTGTTGATTATGATTAACGAGTTATTTGCTAGCTGCTTTACCCCGCCGGTACAACCTGTATCACCATCAGCGCAAGATAGGGAAGGGAACATCATTCCTTGCTACCTCTGTGTCGTACACCATGACACAAGGACGAAAGCGCAACAACTGGATAAAGGCACTCCCCTCCCCCCCCCCCCCCCCCCCCCCCGCCATGGCTCCAAATTGCCTACAGAGTGTCAACCTGCTGAGTTCTGGTATACACACATATGCAAGTTGTGCATGAGATGAAGCCCAATCACGGAGGCATGTGGTGTTCAAGCACAAGACATGGGGCGAGGAGTGGGTGCCCACTAATGAAAACGGCAAGCATGCCATGCTGCGAGACATGCGTGCCGAGGTGAATCAGCATGACAACCACGTGTATGTTGGGGAAGTGCAGTACTTCCTGGAGGTGACCCACACCAACCCTTCGGTGCCGGACCTCACCCTAGCTGTGTGCCGACTGCACGCAGCTGAGCGCATCGTGATAGGGTCCCCCTCGGCTCTAGTGTGTGGCACAGCAAGGCGCCCCTTCGGCCAAACATTCGCAAGGGGCATGACGCCTTCCCTGTCGCGCTGACGCACATCGAGGAGAACATGTGTTGCTTCTATGCTACTATGAACATAGTGACATACCAACACTTAACCCGGTTTGGCATGTCCTCACATGATGTGGGGCAGGCAGTATGTGTGGTGCACATATAACACAATGGCCCTGCACCACTAGCTGAATTTCCGTATAGCTGGTAAATGTAATCGATCAAAGTTATGCTGCCCAGCAATTCCGAGCGGCGCCCCGGCGCCGCTCATGCCTTGCGCACCCTCCGCCCACCGCCCAAAACCTAGCCCCCTTGGCCATCTGAATCGACATCGGTTTTAAACAGTCCTTGCTGGCAATCTGCTGGGTACGAAGGACCGCAAAAGGGAGGTGACACAGTTGGTACAGTCGTAGGGATAAGGCTTGTAAGACTGTTACACAATGCTGAGATTACAACACTTCTACGTGCTGCTACTCGCCACTTTGCTGGCTACGGTCAACTATGCCTCATATGTACATTTAAGCACTTTGGCTGGTGGCCCACCTATGCCTCCTCTGTTTGCAGTCTACTCTCCCAAGGGGGGGGGGGGTGGAGCATCTAATGAGCGGGTCTCACTGCAAAATTTCGTGAGTCGACCAGTATATAGAACAATACCTGAATATCTTGGCTGCCGGTATTTATATGCCCGTTGCATGATGGGAGTTATTACGGCGGCCGCTGGCCCGGTGACCTCATCCATGCCTCACGGGATGTTGGGGAGCGGCAAGAAGCCTGCCCTGAGTGTTGCAATTGCACTTGGTGGGTGCGGGTAATCAAGGACGATGCCACCCGCCAGGTCGGCTTCCCAAGTATTGGCAGTCTGCATCAATCTGCGCTCATTGATCGGCGTGCCATGGGGATGAATAAAGTGCATGGAGCGGAACACCAGGCCGGGCCGTAACTGCGAGCGCATTGCCGTGAACAACTTGAGCTGGTCGACGAAGGCTTCCCGCAGCTTTGGGTTCCCTTTCGGGTCCTTCTCGATGCACACCTTTAGAGGTACAGCTGAGCCCGCGCCGCAGCGAGCCATATCCGGTCGACTTCGCTAAACATGCATGTCTCTATCAGAAAGCCCGGGTATCGTCCGGCGCGTCTATGAGGAAGAACTTTCAGTCCCTGTTATGCACTCTACACTGTTGTACCATGTATTGCTGGAGCCGACGAAGGAGCAAAGAACTGGCGACTGAGACGAACGAGTGCGAGTACAAGCGAAGGCGAAGTACTAGTACGAGGTCGACGAGGCGACAGTACGAGCAACTACGAGGCGACCAGGAAGTGCAGGACAGTGTTACAAGTACCCGTAGGGTTCGAGTAGTCTGTACGTACGCCGGCGTACCAGCAGGAGCGTAATTGTTGTGCGCGCTGGAATTACCTAGCGTTAAATAGAGCGCTGCCTTAGGAGTGTCTTAGCAGTAGGTACTAGAACCTACTAGAACCATCTAGCACGCTATAGCATGTGCGAGTAAATAACTTCTCGTGTGTGCATAAATAGCGAATTAACCAACGCTGTGATGCGGACAGACGAAGATGCTAGCAATCTGTTTGTAGTTAGTTTTGTGTTACTAAAATAGCGACGGGCCGCGGGTTAGAACCGCACACGTCAATTTTAGTATTAGTCCAGTAGTTACACGCAGCACAAGTGGCGGAAATTGGATTTCACAAGGAACGTCTGGTTTGCCGAAGAATACTTGGTCTGGTTACAGGTTGTGAAAATCAGGAATTTGCAGGCATACAAATCCACAGCCAGGGGGGGGGGGGTTGGGCGGGCTGTGGTGCGCTCGATGGAGAGTGCCACAGCAAAGGAGAGTGACCGGTCGATGGAGCGTGCCACAGCAAAGGAGAGTGACCGGTCGGTCCGCCGTGAAGGCAGGTAGTGGCCCTGACCGGCCCCCGCAATCGTGCGCGCGCACACGCGCGCTACGGGCGCCGCGCCAGGGCTATCTCGTACAAGTAGAGAAACCACATAAACTAGTTAAGAACATTTCCCAAGGAACGTCTGGTTTGCCGACTAGAAAATTCCGGGCGAAGCAGGCCACGGTCGGGGGTCACGGGCGGGAATGTTGAAGGCGACGACATGCCAGCGGGGTGCACCCACGGGAAGGCGGTCGCCAGTACGGCCAGGAATGAAGACTGAGGTCGTGGCGCGGCTTCCAGGAGCGCAGGTCAGAGCACATCTCCGAGAGGAGCTGGTACCAAGCTTTGTCATGCCAGTAGGGAACAATGACGATGGCTGGGGCACCGCGGGACTCCAATTTGGAGACAAGATCGCCGATGAGGTTCCATGGAGAGTTACACCAGTTACGTTCGCAACGCCACGCAGCGTCGGAGAGGCGCAGGGCGTCGACGGCCTCGCACCGCGGGTCACGCGAGCGGGCGTTATAGCGGGGTAGGAGGGCGTTTTCAGCTGTCGCGAAGCGGTCGATGCTGCAGGCGCCCCATTTAGCAGTGAGCGAGGCGAATCGACGAGGGTTGAACTGCCAGTCGTCGCAGTCAACCTCTCGACTAAGGCGGTCAGCCCAGATATTCGCCGCAGAGCGGATGTATGTAGCGCACGGAAAGAGTAATGTCGTGCGTGTCCAGGAGGTACCATCATGTTTTGCGTAGCTCAGCCATGAGGCGCGGAGAGCGAGAAGTGAGGTGGGTGAGGACGCCGACAACCGCTTGGATATCCTCGTGCAAGCGGATGTGACGGGAGCATGGGGAGGAAGGACTCAATAGCCAAGCGGACGGCTTTGACCTCTTTGAGAGTATTGTGCGCATTGCAGTCATCGTCGTACCAAAACCCCCGAGCTTCATGGTGGTCGTTCAGAACGGCACCCCAATCGTACGAGGAACTGTCAATGTGTAGGTATCCGGTTTCGACAGGGCGGTTAATGGGGCGGCCGTTGTCTTGGGCGGGCACGCCCACCCACCATTGCAGATCGCGTTCGAGTTGGCGGGTGAGCTTGACGCGGCCGGACCAAGAGTCGCGCGTCTTCAGCACATCTTGCAGCTCACGGAGGTAGAAACGGGCAGGGGCGATGGCCAAGTAGATTAGCTGGCATTTTCCCATCGCCGCGCCCCCGTACATCGAGCGGATCTGCTACGCTACCTTCAACTACCGTGCCGGCTACACAGCCGCAAACCACATCTACGCCAAGGGGACCGTCATCGCCACGTTCCGAGAGTACATCCCTCCCCCTTCCTTCCAACCCCATTGCGACCATATTTGTGGGTTGTGCTGACGGCGCACCTTGTGATGTACAGGAAGTAGGGGAATGTGGGGAACTACCTCGCTCGGTACTACTTCCAGAATGAGGGCAAGGACGGCCAAGCAGTTAGGAAGAAGGGACCATTGCCGAGCGAGGACCGACTCGCGAAGGCCCTCGACCTTGCCGAGGCATGGCCGCTGAGCGAGCTGAGGAGGTACTACCAAGCCGGCAAGTGCCCCCCTTATAACGTGATGTTCAAGGGCGAGGAGGAGGTTTGCGAGTACATAGGTGACGCCGCACTCGGAATAAGCCGCAGGTGAGTCGCGTTTGTTCAATTACTACACAGCCACCGCCGCGACAAGCAATCAACACGCATACCGACTTTCGCAGTTGTCGTGTCAGACCCCCGCCCATTCCCCACGTTTGGCGGTAAGCCGATCGTATCGAGTGTTCAGCGCAACAAGGTCGTGTCGATGGCGCTGGCGGGCACCTCTGATTCGCCAAAGCTCCTCGGCTTGGTGGGCGTGCTAGCGCAGCAAAAGAAGAGGGCGGGCGGCATCATCAAGCACAACACCAACGCGGTCAAGAACCACACCGCCACGCAAGCCGTCCCCGGCGACAACGTCGACGAGGGCAGTGGGCCGGAGCCCCCGGCCAAGAACACCAAGCAGCCCGCGAAGCCGCCGGCTGGAGTGCCGGCCGGGGGCCCGGGAGGTGCCGGGGCTAGGGCGGGCGGTGGGGCGTTCGGGTCGCGGGGCGGCGGCCGACATGCCGCCGTAGCCGCGCTGCCTCCACCCGCGAGCAGCAGCCCCGCCGCCGTGGCGGTCCCGGCCGATACCGGATGTAGACAATTTATTCCGCCCACCCACCGCCGGGCGCCCGCTCACTGGCACTCGCGCGCGCTATCGCGAATTAGGCTAGAGCGCAGTGAGATTGTCTGCGGGCTTCTAGAGGCAGACCCCGAATTTTCCTATGCGGATATTGCGTCGTGATTACGAGTGATATGCGCATGATACAGTTTATTACGAGTATCTCACGGAATGACTGCAGACGAGTGTCATTATATTGGTAAGATTTCAGGATAAATACAGGGTATCACATTATAATTACGAATTCGTTCGGGGGCCTAGTCTCGTATAATGTGCAATAGAAATGTTGACATCAATCGCAAGCCTATGGGGCGCCATCGATCGGCTCCACAACCCGCACTGGAGTTAATAAAAAACAACAATGCGGCCACTAGCGGGCGAACACGCAAGAGGTGAACATGCCAAATATACATATTTCTAGCACGATGTATGTCATGCAGGTGGCGCGCATCCAAAGCTAAAACTTAGCCAATATGTGGAACACCCCATCCCACTAAATGCGTCAAAGTAATGGACGGATTGTTAACATCCAAACTTGAAATCGGTGCCCCACGCATTACAACAGCGAGCCGGTGTGCCGGAGTATATATATATCAAAACAAAGCGTGATTGCCACTGTCGGGCTGCGGCCTGAGTGTGAGCTACGCTCTTTGTATGCACGCACACCGTGCGCGGGTTCATGGATTCGCCGTTGGCACCTTTCTCGTAGTGAGGCGGGCCCGCCGCAAACCACGGTGCGCGGAGTTAGCGGAATTAGCGACTAAGGACCGCGCACAGTTTACAATAATCACACTATGACCCTATGTACTGCGCGGTTGTACTTCGATTTTTGCGCATTCAATTGCTCACCGGCAATTTCCGTTGTTCCTCGGCGAACTGGCCGGCGGGTATCGCTGATTTTTGAGGCGCATACAACAAGCGCGGCCATGGGCTCGCGACACAAGATAGCCGCAACATGACTTCGCATATTTATAGAGTAGGGCATAGAAGTAACAAAGGTAACCCTAGATGTACAACGCATACATGCGATGTAACACATTTGTATCTGGCAAGATGTAGCATTTCACCAATGCTAGATGTAAATGCGCATATGCCCCCCTTACGCCATCGCATTCATTATGCGACTTCTAGGGGCAGCTAGCTCGACGGAAGGTGAGGATATATGCCCTCAGGGCGGCAATCAGTTTGGCGACATGTGGCGTGCAGCTTGCGCACGGATTAAGACCCGCCCGTTCATGACTTTTGACGCCTGTAATATATCTGGTTAGCGTAAAAGTACGTGTACACATACATATACACATATATACTAAGCGGCGCTTCGCGTCGGGGATTTGTGGTGCCCCTACGGGAAACACGGAACGCGGAAACTTTCTCTTGGGTTGAGCGTCCTGCGGGATGCGGGCCGCTTTCAGGCGGCTTCAGTGTTTATCTTTCAGGTAGTCTGATTTTAGCGGTATCCCCATAGACTTGTTAATAATTGTTATATGAGCAGTATTAATTAAAAAACAGATCAAATATACTAGCCGTGTAAAAGCGGGCCGCTGAATACTGGTGTGCATTAAAACAGGCCAGTAACAAACCCACCGCTAAAAGCACCAATGTATTAAAAGATCAGCACTACAAGCCGCCCAAACGCGGCCCGCATCCCGCACGAGGCCGCGCCGGTCGGTCCGGTCGTCAGGTCTACGGGGCGGGCACGGCGCACGAAACGCCAAGCCCGCCGCGTGTACCGGAACCGGACGCCGAAAGCCGTCGTTCGACCATCGCCCGTCCGTCGACGGACGCCGGGCCCGGGGTCGGCGGACGCGGGGCTGTATATGTGAGTGACACGAGGCGGCTACGCCATTCCGGCATTAATTATCCTTCTCCATACACCATAATCAGTAGTAAAAACGCGCTGGCGGTACCGCGTTATTTTGGCGTATCAGACGAATATCAAGCGTGCCTGGGCTAGAATACACGCGCGCCCATTATTATTTCAGAAACTACCCGTACTCGTTCCTGCACCTTAAAATCAAACGACCGAATACCGACCGTATAACGGTTCATTGACGAAGACGCAGCACGCGAGGACGGAGGAGGAGGACGCCTCAAATTTCGCAATTTAAATAAAAACGCGGTGCTACCTGTATTGCTTCGCTCACACTGCGGGCCATTTGGGACCGCCTCCTCCGTTTTCATCTCCTCTCAACCCAACTCAAACCACGGTTACGATCATCGTTATTTGTGACCCCCCCCCCCCCCCCCGCCGGGGTCACTGCTTGTCATATATCTCATCGGGGTTCGTATGACGGATTATCGTCACTGCCTGTAGTAGGCTTATACCTATACCCCTGTGATATCTATACCTGTGCCATTACCGGTATTTTTTGTTTATTGGGGGGTTTTAATTAGTGATAATTTACTATTAATTACCGTTAATACCGGTCTTTTACTAGTAAGAAATTGCCCCGAGCGCGCGGCGCGCATCGGGCCCGCTGCGCGCCAGACACGCGCGATGCGATTGTTATTTTGAGTACCGGTACCAGTAGAGAGTGAAGTAAACTGCGCACTGCCATCCTCCCGCCCAGCAGAGCTAGGCGCCACGTCCCGGGCAGGCGAGGAGGCGACTGTTTTTGCCACTAGCATGCGTCATGTATGTCGGGCGAACCGGCTAGCACCCCGTCGGTACGCAACCGATTGGCACAACATGTGCTAGATAGGCCGCAGCACGTGCACTGCTGTGGTGGAGTAATCACGGAGGGAAATTGCTCTCCGCATCTTGACATGCTCGCCCACCGCAGCATGCCCTGTGGAGCGCACGAATATCGTCCACATGCGCGTTGCCACTAAGACCCGCGCTTCTCTCAAACATGAGAATGTGGTGATGTTGTAGTATTGCTATGTGAATTTGCGCTTGCTGGAGAACTACGTCAATGATGTGCTGAACATGGATGAGGGTGCGCTGATTGATGTAGAGGCTAACGACCATCTAGCTGAGCAGGGCCAAGCAACACCCCAAGAAGCCCTAGCACCCCATGTTGATGATGCTATGATTATTTTTGACAGATGTACGCATATAGCGAGTAGATATGGTGTGCAACATGAAATGTAACTAGCCCTTTGGCTGCCATCGCCGATGTATTTGCGAGTCAAACGTGCCAAAACATGAGCTCCAGCGATGTGTTACTTTATATTACTCTTAACACAGGGGGTAATTTTTGATTTGGGAGTTTATTAATAGAAATTTACCATTAATTAAAAATAAAAAACACCGTAAATTACTAGAGGCCCAGGTATGGTGATATCTAAGGAGAAGCAACCAGCAGCGACCAAATATAGTACGTAGCGCGCGATGTAAAATCGATACATCCGCGCCGCGCGCACTACACTGGCCAGAAAATCGCCTAGCTTTTTTTATTTGCCTCCGGGACAGGAGTGTCGGCACCAATGAAACCCTGGCAGCGTCTCTACGGCGGCCGTTTAGGCAGCGATCCACTTAAGGAAAGCCCTTAAGGAAAGCGGGTAGGCGACGCTCCGTTATAGTAGTCAACAAGCAATTTGCCAAAGCATTCCGCGAGACTAATTAGAGGCCAGTGACGGAATTGCCAACACTTTTGGAATCACCATCTAAAACACTGCCATCAAAATACTCGGCACTGACCACCAAAGGTCCGTCCTACCGGTTTGGGCGCCGGCCCATTCGAGTAATGCGAGCTGGGGCAAGCCCCATCCCGCTCGGAGCAAAATATTTCGGGAGTGCAATACATGTGCAAGAAAAAATGCAATGTGCTGAGGGAGGGCCCGACGCCATAGCGAGAAAACTTTCCCATTCCCAGTAAAATCTAGGGCGCCGTGAAGGGAAGGGTGACCCCGCCCAAAATAAAGGCAAGTAAGTCCTCAAGTGTTGATGCAATAACATGACATTTACTTAAACCCCGTAACTCCAGAATAACTAACAACGCCAAATTATGACGGTGATACCCCCACCGCGGGCACTCCACCAACATATCTTCTATAGTCTCATATTCACCTCCGCCACATGCATGGCAATTTTCAAGGAATCGCTCATTCATAAATCCGGGCCAATCGGCGCGGGGAGTGATAAATACTTGGGTGCGTAACTGTATCATAATGTGCAGCCCGGCCGCAACCCGGGGGACACCCAGCACACCGTACTGTATTGTGGCAACGGGTTTGACGCATAAACGCCTAGCTAAATACCTCATGTGCTAGTGCTTGCGAACGCTGCCAACGGTTCGTAACGCGCCCACACCGATGCTTTTACTAGTTTAACGGCATCGGTGACCTCCTCTCAAGTGGAAGGTGCGCCCCCACAGCTAGCCCTACGTTCGCCCTAGCAGCTAGTCGATCTAACCACCGCACGATCCCCGGCGTCCACGTGTTAGGGCGCGCCCGATTTAGCTGATCTACTAAATAGGCTATCCATGTATTGCAGTCGGATGCTTTAAGGAACGCCCGAGCCCGTGCCGCAGCGGCCATGCTGTGGGCGCGATATCCAATTCCCGCATCATGTGCAGTGGCCACCCTAGCAGGAGAGTTTCTAGCCACCTGAATAACTAAGGCAATGCAAGCACTGATTGAGTATATACGGTTTGTAATTTATGTGCGTCGCTAGTTCTATCCATACCCCATACTTCACACCCGTAAGTTAGAACCGGTAGTACGCAGGGTTTAAAGACACACACACATTACCGAGTCGCAGCACGGGCCTTTGTGGGTTCCCGCAGTGGACCACCCTCTCGCAATAGTCAACTCTTGAGATTAGTGAGGTGGACGCGCACGGCACCATGGCCGGTGCTCGCCACGGTCGTCAACGACGATGACAACTACGCCTACCGCAACAAATCGCGGACGGAGGAGGACGTCCGTGTCGTCGGGACGGCCGCTTGCCGTCCTGCAAGACATTTCAACCCGGTCCGCGTGTCCTCACAGCAGGGCGTCGTGGCATCGACAGTCGTCACACGTTGTGGTTTTTCGAAACAACCTGTGTAGTTGGTCCGTTATTACGGGGATGGCGCCGCTCATGCACATGTGTTTTGGGAGCGCTCGTTGCCCTCGCCATGTGCCGCAGCAACGTTTGTTGTGCTCCCAGTTTAAGGGGTCTGACATGCTCGGCCCGACGCGTCTTCGACGCCTCCGACTGCAATGTCGTCAGGCTCACTGAGCAGGCTCCTCCTCCATCCGCCTCCCCCCCCCCCCCCCCCCCCCCCTCTCGGTGAACCTTCGTCTTGCCATAAAATGCGCTTTTCCATGTAAAACAGCCTCCACACGATTATGGCAAAACCCGACTCGATTGCACAGCTCGATTGCATCTGCTGTTGAATCTCAGATATGGGGATACGAACAAAAAGACCGCTCTCGGTAGAGCGGTCGTCTCGTGTGCGAGAGGTACCGGGTTCGATTCCTGGCCGATGTATTTCGGCAATATCGGCCCGGCGTGTCCCGGGTTTCCTCGGTTGATGCATTAGCCCTTCGGGGTTCGAATGAGGCAATATGGTCTATGGGCTATGCCAGACCTACGACTGCAGTTCGCGCACGAGGTCAAGTGCTGGGGCGGCTTCGGCCGATGTCCCGGGGCGAACTTTACTTTACTTTACGAACAAAAAGAACGAGTTGTAGTGCGCATATATATGTTTCAAAAGAATCTCAGTTACGAGTAGCGACTAGTAGTTAATATAACTGATATTGTAAGTAAAGGGGGCTGTAACGATACTGTACTGCAATGTTCTGGTACTTATACTGTGTGGGTACTGGCACTGTACGGGTACTTGAACCGTACGGGTAGTAGAGACTACCTCCGCAAGTAGGGTTTCACTGGTGCCAGTCCTGTCCCGGGGGCTGCTGGGAAAAAACGAGGATCGGATCCTTTTACGACGAGTATCGCGGGATCCGCATCACAACAGCAAGCGGGAAAAAAAAAAACAGCAAGGACGTCTGCGAAGCAAGATCGCATCAAGGCGGCGGTGCTGTCTCCGCACGGTCTTGAAAACTGCCGCACGTGCGCGCTGCATCTCCCCGTATTCCCTTCAGCGGCCGCCTTGTGTTTGAAGCCGCCTGCTCAAGTGCTCAGCGCAGATATATATAGGATACCATCAGGTCTGGGTACCCTGTATGATCCTCATTAACCATTTTTGCAGCACGCGACGGGTACTACTCGTCGTAGCGACTAATTCCAATGGGCAGCGCCGTATCCCTCGCTAAAGTGGGCAGGGCGGGGCCCGCGGAGGAGGGGGGCGCTGAGGATCTGCACGGCAGTCCCCAACGCGTCTCGACATCGGCTGATAGCCCACGCATCCGCTCGCTGGGGCCTCCGCTCGCGGGTAATTCTGGCGCTTGGTCGGGTGGCGTGTACCGGCGGCGCCTGCTTAGTCGAGGTCACAATATGGCAAACGCCGCAGAAAGCAGCGGGCCGAGCAGCTTGGAAGGGGGGTCCTCCCCGCGGCAGGGCAGCTCCGAGGCGTGGGCACAGCGGCGGAGTGACGACATCGAGAGGCGGCTGCATTCGAGCTGCGGGGTGGCGCTGGCGATACACGACGTGGGATCCCTGCGTGGCGGGCGGGTGAGGCAACGGGGCGTGCAGGTGGGCTGGATATGTCAGCTTCTCGAGACTCACGCCAACAGCCACGGCGGGCCGGACGTCACCACCTCAGGTCGTCGCCCCCCCCCCCCCCCCCCCCCACACACACACCGTTTTCTGAGGCGACGCGACCGTTCGTCTCGGATTTGTAACCCAGCATACCTGGTAGGTACGCTGAGCCTGATAAATGGGCGAGGCAGGAATTAACACCCAGTAGGCAGACCGCATGTTCCCAGTGCGCATCGAACAGTCGTACTCTGCCAGTTTCAACATAACTTTTCCGCATGAAAACGGCCAGCCACGCAACATCAGCGCGTTGCCGACTTACTGGCTAGTATCGTATCTCAACGAGCGCGCCATACTCTCGAGCGAGCCCTTCATTTAGGCAGGTTTTCGGCCACTGGCGTGCACAGTCGCGATACAGCTGCGTTTCGTCCATCCCGATCAGCAGAGTACCGGTACTGCAGTAGTATTGATGTCATGGGAGCCCCGACCGGAAGGCCACCGGTGGCCGAAGACAGTCTCGCGGCGGGGGTACCCTCGCACGCGCGGAAACCCCCGGCCGGGGGGGGGGGGGGGGGGGGGGGGGGGGTACGGGGAGCTTCAGTCGGAGCATGCATCGTATACAAGGTGCGGTTCACCTGCAGCCGCTCTCTACTCCAACATAGCAAAAAAGTCTCGACCCGGGCCCTGTTTATCGACCCTCGCAGCCTGTATTTTTGGTTTTCCACGCATCCGTTCCCGCACATTGTTGCGTGGTCAGCGTAACGCACGATCGCATACATCACCATTTACCTGTGATTTGGCATTTTGGCTATGTTTGCCTTGCAGAGCTGGTTGCAAACTGGATCATGCCCCAGACCGCCGCCGGGCAATGCAGCTTTGTGGACTTGGGCAGCGTACGGACCAGCGAGCCGGAGGTCTTTGTGTCCCATACCTGGGGGCGCCCCTTCCGCGAGATGGTCACTTGCCTGCAGCACCAGTTTGACCCGTCGGTGTTTGTGTGGGTGGACATCTTTGCCATCAACCAACACACTGCGGAGGAGGAGGGCAGCGACCTGGAGCAGCTGGTGGACACCGTGCATGACATGCCCGTCACGGCGGTGGTTGTGGACCCAGAGGGCGTGATCTTCACCCGGGCGTGGTGCCTGTACGAGATGCATGTGGCCGCGATGGCGAACGACGACATGGAGACATCCATCCACGATGCTGTGCAGACTGACTTAAAGTACGGCAAGAGTGCTGGTTCCGGGCCGCCGGGTGCCGAACAGAAGGCACGCCGCCAGTCGTATGTTGTGGAACAGTACACCAAGGCGCTGGTAGGGAAACTGGTGCTGATGCCGCACCTGCTGCTGGACGCGGACGAGGACAAGCTGAGCAGCATGATGTACGGGGTGGATGTGCGCAAGGCGTCGGCTACGCACCAAGTGGACGTGGACAACATCCGCGCCGCCATCGCGGAGAGCTGCGGTGTGGTGGAATTCAACGGCAAGCTCAAGATAGCCTTCGCGGAGGGGCTGGCAGGACTTGCGGATGTCATCGATCCAGACTTTGATTCTTCCTACACGTGGCTGCAGGTAGAGAACACGGCATGGCACGGCATGGCACGGCAACCTCAACATATATATATATATATATATATACATATATATATATATGTATATATATGTATATATATATATATATTTTTTTTCAACCTCGCAATGGGCTCATGGTATACTGTCGTTTTTGACACCCCTCCCTCCCCTGCGAAAAGAGAAAATCCATCTATTTATCCTGAAATACAGGAATATCAGCATTCGCCACGAAAATCACACAAATCTTTTGACCTGCTGCAATAAAACAATTTGGTATTTTTTTGACGAGTGCATACCCCACTTCTGCAACGGGCGATCAACTGTATACGCTTGGTCGTCTATGCTAATGCTTGAATTTTAAGTCAAGACATCGTTAGCTACTCGTGCAGACCCGTAACATGTTCACCAAATGTTTGCCAGATTAGGAAAGTATTCTGGCAACAGCATATGAATGCACATCCGGGATATGCCTGGTCATTGACATGCGCCTTCTGGCGTTCACTTGCAGGTGGCCCAGCTGGCGCAGCTGGCAGGGCGCGTGCTAGAGCGCGCTGGCATGTACACCAGGGCGGTGAAGCTGCACCAGAAGTGCATCGGCCTGCGCATGTCGGAGCTAGGGTACTCCCACCCGGATGTGGCCACCGCGCTGAACAACCTTGGCTTCTCTCACTACGAGGCAGGGGACTACCACGCGGCCAAGCAGGCGCTTCAGGACGCGATAGACATGCGGCGGGAGCTGCTGGGGGCTCAACATTGCCTGGTTGCGGCGCCTTTGCACAACATGGCGCTACTGCGCATGGCGGAGGGCGACAAGGAGGAGGCAGAATCGCTGCTGCGACAGGCATTGGCCATCCGGGAGGCGGCGCTCGGGCCCAGCAACGAGAAGGTGGCGGCTTCTCTCAACGTGATCGGCCGGCTGATGGTGGAGCGTGGGGAATACGATGGCGCGGAGGCCATCTACACGCGCACGCTCGGCATCTTCAGGGCGTGCCTGGGAGCGGACCATCCCTTCACCGCTGCATCGATGTACTACTTGGCGGAGATCAGCATGTACCGAGGCTGGCTTGGCCAGGCGGAGAGCGGCTTCCGGGAGGCTCGCGAGCTGTGGGAGACGGCGCTGGGGCCGAACCACCCCTACGTGGCAACATGCTTGAGCAAGCTGGCGGAGGTGCTGCAGGTTCGGGAGAAGTACGATGAGGCGGAGCAGCTACTCACGTCCTCCCTGCGCAGGATGGACATGCTGCTCGGCGCAGACCACCCAGATCTCCTGGGCATCTTGGTGGGGCTGGCGGAGGTTCAGATTCAACTGCGACAAACACAGAATGCGGAGGCGCTGCTGCAGCGGTGCGAGACCATCTGCAGGGAGAGCTTTGGCGAGGCGGCAGCAAGCAACGAGATGATGCTCGAGGCGGGGCGCATGCGGGGCATCTTGGCCATGATGGCGGGGGATTCAGCGCGCGCGAGGGCAATGTTTGGCCAAGTTGCCGCTCAGTGGGGCGCGGGCACGCGCGTTTGCGACTTCCGCTGCGCGGCGCTGTACAGCGACATGAGCATGCTGGAGTACAGCTGTGGCGACATGAAGGCGGCAAAGATGTACCTGCAGCGTGCGCTGCTCCTGAGCCAGAACTCTGCGGCGCGAGATCACCCGACCATTCTCAAGTCTCTGAAGGCGCTGGCTGGCGCGCTGGAGAAGGCCGATGTGCACCTCCCTCTCTGGGGCCAGCGGAGCAGCAAGCACGCTCGGAGGAGTATGGAGCAGACCCTCGGCCTGCTCATGGGCCGAGCCAATCGGAACACCCTGAAACGTGACCAACACACGGCCACCTCCACCGGACTTGTGCTCCCCGTCTCGGTGGAGGCAGAGGTGGGCGCCTCGCCGCCGCACCGCCTGCAGCGGCTGGTGTCGGGAGCGCTGGCGAGCGTGTCGTGCTGGGGTCGGGCAGCTGTGGCGGAGCCGATGCGCCTCAGCCCACATGCAAATGGCAACTAGTACCGGCGGTGGTTTTAGAATTCAGTATCTTGCTGTCTGCCGTCACTGTTTGCCTGTACGTTTGTGTATTTTTCAGTGCACCCGACTAGCACATTGAACCACTGCAACACCTCCATTCTTCAAAACACATATTCAAGGGCTCCCGGTTCTTGCTGTCCGCGGCTGCTGCGCGCTCATCGAGAGCACAACTTCACCGCGGGCGGCTGCATCAGCGTCTGGACGTACCGGATGACGAAGGGCACGGTGGGGTGGAAGAGCGAGGAGCAGAGGCGCTGCACCCGGTGGCGCGGCGCGGCTGCCTGCGTCCCGCACACACACAGGCACGGCTCCCTCAGCCCTTCACTCAGTCCCGCCAGTCTCCGCGGTGCGCGCTTGGGATGGCTCCAACAGGAGGACACTGTTCGAGAGGGAGGATGATGAGACGGGGGGTGGGACCTGGCCGGATTTCAGCCGGAAGCTGCAGCCGGCCTCCCCCTGGCGGCGGCAGCTGAACCAGTTGGTCTGCTCCGGGCAATGGACGGGCCTGCAAGGGGTTCCGTGGGGCAGGGGCAGGGAGGAAGGTCGTTGCAAGGATACGGCAGTGGATTTGAAACGCTCTTCGGTGTGACAGGGTGGCAGCGGCGCGGGAAGTGGGGGGGATCTCAACACGTGCGAAGGCAACACCGTAGGGTCGTCACATTGAAAGCGGTTGAGGTCGAGGTAGAGGTTGCAGGAGACAGCCAGCTAAATACTTTCAGAGAGCACGGGGAGTCAGAGGCCGGGGGGCAGGGGCAGATACCTGGGTTCATGATCTGCGGGTGATGCCAGTGATTGTCCCACCTGTTCCGCCTCCCCTTGGTTCGTGTGATATGATTTCATTCCCATCGTAATGTGTGTACGTGCCCTGTTCCACCAGCATACCACATCCTGCTATAATAACTGTTCTTGTGCTTTCGGAGCATCTGAGCATCTAATTTACCAGACGACAGCTGCCAATGTTCAAACAGTATAGTGGGAAAAGAGGACTTGCTAACCGCGCACAGAGCAGAAGCAGTCATCGTTCGCACTTTTGCTACTGCAAGTAGACACGTCCTACTCAATCAGTGATGACAATGCACCATTCGTTTCATTATAGTGTTATAGTTGATCATTCTGCGTGCATACCAAATCAGCGCTTATACACATCTGCCTTACCACATCAATATCTCCAACTACCTTCACTGAAATTCATCAACAAATTCATTATCTTCGCTTACACCGCCAGTAGCTGCCATTTACCTACAGATAATTGGGTATATTGCCATCTGATATTCTGCCAGGCGCATTTCTACGCAGATTGCTGCCACTATCTACTATCGTGCCTATAGTGCTGAGTGTGCTGTAGCAGTATGTCGCGTCATAATTATAAATACATATGGGCATATGGTGATAATAACACTCATCGTGCATATATAATATACTTTACATACATATTTTGTATATGCGCCTCAATGCATTGCGCGCGCTACCATACATACATCAATCATGATGTCGTAGTATAGTCTATATACCTTCAGTTAGTTACAACTGTATTATTTAAGAACTAGTATATTTACGACAGTGTAACCATCGTTTCAGCATTGAAAAATATTATGACGAATATACTATGTGCTACGACTGGCGTGGGGGACTACCGATGCCGCAATTGCTGATAATTGCAGCCATGTCGTCATCAGTTCAACAGTGCTACGTTTGCTATTACTACTGCGCGGGGGTTTTCTGATCTGCCATGCGACAGGCTGACAGCTTCTTTTACTAATCAATCGAACTCGGTTAATGTTCTTATCATTTCTCATTGTTCATTCGTTGCGTGTACTGCTCTATATATGTAGCACTTATTGGCTTATTGCTGTTAATTGTATATTATGTCATGAAGTTATTGTCATTTGTCTAGTACGTACTTGTCCGCCATCAATAGTCTTACTTCTCAACCTCCGGAGGTTATAAACCTGACGCCCGTCCCCAGACAGCTGCGGCGCTCTCAGACTGATATTCTAAGTACTGACGTGATAATGCCCCCTAAGTCTGATTCCATTGTGGAAGATGAGTAGCTCGTTGCCTCGGATGCCCCCCTCGGCAAACTGCCTTGGGACCGCCTCGGCGCGGAGAACCTACCCAGACTCCGAGAGAATATGGAGGGTGTACGCCCGGATATAGTCTGTTTCACAGGGGCGACGCATGTGCTGGACCCATGCCCGGGAATAGATGTTCAACGGAAACCTGTGACCAGCTAGCCTGCTAGTTTTTGAGATTGGGTATTGTGCCGACATTCGGTGCGCTAAGGAGAAACTTGCTGAGAAAATAAGTAGAAAATCGGTAACAATGAATATGACCCGCTCATCTGCACACTCCGCGAAGAAGGGTGGAGATCAGTGCAACTGATAGCAATCCCTGTGGAGGTGGCGGGTTGTATGATCAAGGATTGAAGGACGTTACAGACGCACTGAGCGCGGCTATGGCCACAGGTACTCGGCGTCGCTGGACAACTGCTGTTCACAACCGGCTTTTAAAACAAATGCAACAGTCGTTTCTAGACAGACATGCTGCAGCCACCCCGAGCTCCTCCCATCGCTACTCTTTGGCAACGACGCCCATTCCACCGCCGCGCCCGTCACGGCCAGATGCATGACGGGCGTGGCGACCACAAACCCTACCAGCCCGCCGCCAGCCTCTACAGGACACCGACCAAGCCAATCGACGTTTTCCACACGGTTGGCGCTAGACAGGGGAGTAAAAAGAAAGAGGGTAACCTTGCAGAGAGCTAGGGGTACTTCACACGGCGCTACATAGATTATAAACTAGCCGCCGAATCTCAGAGCTGCTATGGGACCCCAGATCCACCTATCGGACTCATGGTAGTTACAAGCGCTGTCATGTCCGTCGTCGCTTAGCCGCGGGACCCGCACTCTCTCACCGTACATGGCTTAACTGTTTCTTCCCGAAGAGCTTAGCACTTGACCTCGGACGCCTTGATGCCCTACTCCAACCACCTACAGCTTCATGCAAGGTTTCTCTCTCTCTCCTTCTCCTCCTCCTTGTTACTTGTAGTTGTTGTTCTCCGCCTAGTCGTTATTTTGAAGCGTAAGGAACTGCTTGACAAACCACTCTTCTAAAAATTGAAGTGTTGCTTATGATGCGCAGCAGCAGGGGATATAGTCATAACTGCACCAAGGCTGTGCTGGAAGTGTGGATAAAGGCACAGAGCCCTGTCAAACGAGGCATCCGCAACCCGCCATGCTAATTTCGCCTTATCGTCGGAAATAACACCGAAACAGAGCGCGGCTGCACCGTGAATGACCACACACTTATATACATAACTGTATTACAATTCGTTGTCCCGCCCACCCTGTTGTATATCATCTCAGTCAGAACCTGTTGGTTGTCATAGCGGGCTCAATCATTGGTAAGTTTCCGGAATGAGTTGGTGTTATAGCTGCTGACGCCATGTTGCCCCGAATGCCCTGATCACTCAGATAGCATAATGTTCATGACGTGCGCATGTCTTGGACTTCATGGGTTGGGGAGTGACATAGAAATCCATGAATTACACGCAAAGAGCGCTTTCCTGCCTTCAAAAATAATAAGAAGAGCATGCCTGAACATTGGAATCGCCATCAATCCGTATGGTGCCGGAGAGGTCAAGGGAAAGGGGCCGCAGGCTGGCAGGGGCCAGTCCACTAGTCGCTGATGCTAATCATTTACTGGTGGAAATCGCATTGGCCGCGAGCGTCCTTACACATGGCAGCCGAGCTTCCTGCGAGACACATGGGGAACCAGTTGGCCGTCAGCCACTCTGCGCCTGGCCAACTGCTCCTCCTCATCACGACAATCTCACCACACTGCCGGCGCCGGGGATAGGTGGGCAGCTGGGGCAAGAATACCGGTGTACTTGGCAACACCACCTTCAATTCATCTGAACATACTGACAGGTGAGCATAATGCGACAGCAGTGCAGCAGGGTTAAACAAATAGTTGTATGCTGGCATCCGGATTGGCATCCAGGCGGCTGGAGCTGGAGGTGACGGAGCGCTTTGAGCGGATCTATCCCGAGGAGGTGCGCGCAGCAGCCTGCACCTGCGCACGTACCTGAGCTCAGCGCAGCAGCGATCCACTTGCGCGCGCAGCACCGCCACCATTTGGTCGTCCTCGTGGTCCCGCTGCGCCGCGTCTGCCGCGAGCAATTGCTGCAGGTCTGGGTGAAGCAGTTTGTGCCGCTGGCCTGCTCCACCATGGGCAGGGGTTGGCGCGCCCAGTAGACTCACCGGGGCTTGTGGCCGTGGAGAATGTGTGCCAAGGCGAAGATTGAGCAGGTGCAGGGGTGGCACCACCGGCGACTGAGTAGCCAGGAAGTGTGGCAAGCTTACTCCGCTACCCAACTCCGGGGCATCTGGACCGCTGCTGCATGAGGCAGGGGATGTCTTGCAGCCGCACGCTGGTCGAAGGCTGAGGGTGACCGGAAATGGATGCGCAAAGGCGAGACGCTCGCGGTCCTGGTCGTGCTCCAAAACCATCTCAGGCTGCAAGCCAGAAGCAGGAGCGACGGTGTTGCCATGTTCCATAGGCTGGGGTGCCACGGTAGAAGACATTGTCATAGCCTCAGACTCCCCGCTGGCGCTTCCGGCGCTGTCGCTCTCTCGGCTGATATCCAAGTCGAACGGCACGTCCACAACCGCCGATGACGTAGGCTGCCGTTGTTGCTGCTGGAGCTGATCGCCGGGTCGCCTGGGCACGGCGAGCTCCAGCCAACGACCCGCACCCGCAACTTGCGACTCAGGTGTTGGGAGCTCAGGCGCGGGTCGTCTCATGGAATCGAACACGAGGGCACCCTCTCCGTCGGCATCACGACGCGCAGCGCGGCCAGTCAAGTCCCCGACGCCCATACGGATAGCGGCGACCGCGCTTTGCGGCTGTGCAAGCGCTGCCCCGCCGCCGAGATCGACCCTCAGCTCCAAGGCATCACTTGCCCATGACCCACTGTCCTCGTCCTCAGCTTGACGTTGCACGCCGATAGGGAAGTCGTTAGTAGCCACGGATGTCTCGGCTCCACTGCATTGAGCCTGCTCACGCGCCTCCCCTTCGTCGACACCCACTTCAGGCTCCGACAGGACATCCCCACCTCCGGAAACTAGATTCGGGGTGTCGGCATCCAGCTTGTCACCAGTCTCGTGACCGTCGACAATCTCGCCCCGCGCCAGTGAAATCCCCGTCGCGCTGTCGACATCCACCTCAGAGCCGCCGTGATGGGCACTCGGTTCTATGTGGTCGTTCCCCGTAGACTCCGATGGGGCAGTCTCTCCGTCGGCAACTTGGCTCGGTGCGCCGTCGACGTGGCAATTGCCGTGGAATTCTGGCTTCGACGACGACGGGATACCATCGACATCTCTAGGTTGAGGGGCGTCGACAGGCGAGTCGTCACTGGACGTGGGGAGCTCGTCGAGGTTCGCCTTATGCGCCCGCGCAAACGCCGTACTGTCGTCTACGCCCACATCAGCCCCGTTGCGGTCGACACTCGGCTCGCTGCGAGTGGATGATGCCTCCGACGAGACATGCTCCCCATCATCCGAGTGGGCTAGCTCGGCGGGGACAGCGGACGTCGCAGCGTTTCGTGTCTCGCCGGAGTCATGTTCATGCCCTGCAGCGGTGTGTATGGGGTGCAGGTGGTTCTTAGCCAGCAAGCTAGAACGGGCGCACCGGTGGCCTGGCGTAGCCGATCATTTCCACATCATAGAACTCGAAGGGTAGAGTGTGAGCTCACCGAGTCCATCGCATGCACCTTCAGCCCCATTTCTTCCAGGGGCAAGAACATCATGCTGCGCCAGTTCCCCGTTGTCAGCACCCTTCTCGACCTCAGCGGACGGTTCCACTGCGGTGTCGTCGCTTTGCGCACGGCTTTCGTCGTCTGACACCCGTAGCTGGATGTCGCTTACCTGCAGACTGTCTTCGTCGCTGCTGCGCAGCTCAACAATGACGACGCTGCTGCGAGAAGGGTTCGCGGCGCCCGAGGCCGCAGGCGTGGTAAAGAAGGTGCCGAGGGCCCCGCCGAGCAGGCCCTGCGCAGCAAACGATGAGTTTATGTCGCGCTGGTTGGTTTCGGAGCGGCACATGCGGTACTATTGGTTTCGGAGAGTCGTATATTATCCGGAGATATTTTCGATGTCGATGAGTGGCGCTGTTTGGTTTCGGAGCCAAGGGGCGCGCCATAGGAATCGGAACGGAACTAGGCCGAGCATGAGCCAGGCGGCGATCCCAGGCGATGGCTCCTTCGCTCGCCCGACGTCAGGGCAAATGGGGCGCAGCTTCGTCACACACCTGCAGCTCTGGCGCAAACGCGCTGTCGTAGCTACTCCCAACGGCACTGTAGACCCCACTGTCGCGCACTGACGACCCGGCACGGGACGCGCGGAGGCTGTCGACGGTCGAGGATTCTGGATGGCGACCGCTCTTCTGGCGGCACCCATACCCATTCAGCAGCCCGCTCTGCCCGATTTTGACACTCCTCGCTTGCAAGCATGCTTTACAAACAGGGGGCGTAAAGACGAGGCGTTCGCACCTGTCGACTCCCAAGCAGATGTGGAGTTTGGTCGTCCGACATCCGCGCGGTGTTCTTCTCGGACAATGTCTCGTCCTGTGGACGTCACAGTGTGAAAGGTGGCGAGTGCAGTGTGACCGCCACGCATGTGCAAGACGCAAGCTCTGGCCAAACCACAAAGCAGCGCCCTCGATGAGTCTCACCGGTTGCACATCTGAGGTGTTTCTTACAACGTCCGAGTCTTTCGTGTCGCGACTGGGCTCCTCTGGCACTCCGACGACCTCTGCCTCATCGGAAGGGGCCTCATCGCTTGGGGCACCACCACTCGGGCCTTTGCGGTCGCAGCTCCCGTCGCCGAGGGAGGCATCCCCGGAATGAGCCGCCGACGAGGCAGGGCTGCTATGTCGTCTAAAAGATCCTCTCTCCGCTGCCTCGCAGTGCTTTCCACCGCCGACAGGGCCAGGCTCGGATGTCTGCCCTAGGTCCGTCTGCGACGGGTACCCCGACGAGGCGAGCGGACTTGGCCTAGCCACTGTCCCGCCCGACTCACCTTGATGGAGCAGCGCGCGCCATTCGCTCGCACTCGTTGAGACCGACAGCTCCAGCAGCACGCTGTCAGAGGCGGGGTCGGACATGTCCGAGGCGGCAGGGACGGGGCTGCCAGGCGGCGAGCTCGACCTGTCAGATGGAGACAGAAGATATCTCTCAGACCCCCCCCCCCCCCCCCCCCCCCCAATTTGGCAAATGCGGTGTTGGCGGGGCGGTGGCGACTTACCGCTGGAGCTGGGGCAAAGAGATCAACGACTCCTCACGCTTCACGGCACCATCTGGCAGAGGACCACAGCTGCTACCGCAAGTGGCCGTCCCCCCCTGCCCTGTGTTCCGCACATCTTGCGCAATCGACCGGGCGGAAGCAACAGCATCCACCCCCTCGTTGGCTGAAGGCTCCTTCTCAGAGCTTCCCCGTGCAGCCGAGACCGCCTCAACAGGGAGAGACAGGGTCTGTTGTGAGCCATCCGAGGAAACATTCGCCGTTAAGGACAAAGGCCTCCTGTCGTTCGTTTCTCTTGATCCATTTGCTCCGGCTCCCTGTGGCTCCCCGTAGATACTGGATTCTTCAAGCAATGTGGGGCCGCCGGGTGCAGCATCCCGCTGAGCATACTCCTCCCAAGCTTCTAGCTGATCCTTGCTAGACAGGTCATCGCTTTTTGCAGGGCCTGACACAGGTTCAGCAGCTGGCGCCAGTATCATCCCTGAACGACCAGCACGCGTGTCCTCTCCGCCGGGCACAAACTCTTTCCCGGGCAGACAGCTGACAGCGTGCGGCACACAGGGCCCGTCCTCCGGCGCCTTAACCCATGTCGGTGCTACCATTGCCTCCTCGTGTCGACCCTTCAGTGGTCGTGGTGTGCTTGCCTCCAAACGGCGAGATCCATCAGCCATCTGCTCCGCAGCTGCCGGGGGGTCATACGCACCATGCA
>VCJN01000530.1:0-26487 GCA_006384855.1 Tetraselmis striata | reverse complement strand
CCTACCTCTTGGGTTGAGCGGAGGAAAAGGAGAGCCGCGTCCGAAATCGCCTGGAATACGTGAGAATCGATACCGGTCGCAATACGGTTTTATCACGGATTTTTAGGCGTCCGTCCTCCGTCCTCCGTCCTCCCCCATACGCGCTTCGCGCATGAACCGTCATACGTTCGGTGTTCGCTCGTTTGATTTCACGGTACTGGTACGTGTACGGTATGGTTCTGAATGGATGCGCGTGTATTCTAGCCCAGGCACGTCATATATTCGTCTAAAACGCCAAAATAACGCGGTACCGCAGCGCGTTTTTACTGCTGCTGAATCAGCAAGCGAGACTATTCAGCGACTATTCCTTACCTATACGGTAGTCCAAGTATGGTGCTGTAAAAAGGGGTCGCCGCGGTGCGGGGGCAGTCCGCCGACCCGGGGCCCGGCGTCCGTCGACGGACGGGCGACGGTCGAACGACGGCGTCCGGCGTCCGGTGCCGGTACAGGCGGCGGGCGTGGCGATTCGCGCCGTGCCCGCCCCGTAGACCTGACGACCGGCCCGACCTGCGCGGCCTCGTGCGGGATGCGGGCCGCCTGTGGGCGGCTTGTACTGTATTGCTGATCTTGTAGTGCTGTTTTTTTTTTTTTGGGTAGTACAACTTTTAGCGGTGGGTTGGGTACCGGCCTTTTTGTAATGCACACCAGTAGTCGGCGGCCCGCTTTTACACGGCTTGCAGATTTAATCTGTTTTACAAAATAATACGTCTCTTTTGAAAAATAAATTACTGACAAATCTAACGCTAAAAGCATTATTACCCGGAAACAACAGTATTACAAGATCAACACGACCAGCCGGCTAAAAGCGGCCCGCATCCCGCACGGCCGCACCACGCTCAACCCAAGAGGTAGGGGCACCTCCACAGATCCCCGGCGCGAAGCGCCGCTTAGTATACTAAGAATACCGGTATTTCGGTACGTACAGGTCGTAGTTTTGTTGTTATCACCATTACGTGGACACGCCCTGTGTCCTTGATGTTCACTACCTTTCGGGTTAAAAAGTGTGTTACAAGTGTTAAAAGTAGAAGTAGAGTAAAGTTCGCCCCGGGACATATCGGCCGAAGCCGCCCAAGCACTTGACCTCTTGCGCCAACTGCAGTCGTAGGTCTGGCATATATAGTCGCTAGCCCGTACACCATTGCCTCATTCATACCCCGAAGGACTAATGCATGAACCGGGTTAGTAAACCCAGGACACGCCGGTGTTAAGTAAAGTAAGTTCGCCCTGGGACGTCGGCCGAAGCCGCCCCAACACTTTAACTCTTGCGCCATCTACAGTCATAGGTCTGGCATAGCCCGTAGACCATTGCCTCATTCGAACCCCGAAGGGCTAATGCATCAACCGGGGAAACCCAGGACACACCGGGACAATATTGCCGAAAATGCATCGGCCATGAATCGGTACCCGGACCTCTCGCGTACGAGGCGACCGCTCAACCGAGCGGACAAGGGATGTACCTTGTGTTACTCGCCGGTGTTATTCGCTAATTGCCGCTGCTAGGTAATTAATACCTGGAAGTGGATGGGCTGGCTCGCTATCTACATCATCGTTTCCATGTTAATTACCGATTCAAAAAATCCGCCAACTCTTGTCTGCGTGGCGCCGCCGTTTCTCCGTGCTCATCAACATGGCACATGCAGACAACGTTCTTGGCGGGGTCGCGGCCGCGCGTGCGGCACGTGATGGTGCTCATGCGTCTGCGTCGCGTCGCTCGTCGGCATGTGTTGCTATGACCCGGGTCATTGGTTGCAAGCGTCCTCGCCGCAGCTAATAGCCCACCCCGGGGCGGGGGTTCCTTTGGTTCCTGGCAGCTAAGTGACTTCGTGGTTCCCTTGGCTCTTTCTTGGTTCTTGGCTCCCTGTCCTCCTGCTCGACCTTGGTTTCGGACTTATGTCTCTCTTCTGCTGGCAACCTTTCATAGTATCGTTTAGTTCTGTTGTAGTGCGCTTCTCTGAAAGCCCCGATGTAATTAATAAAAATTACAGGTAATTATTAATGCAGTTTGACTGGCAACCGGTAGTTATAATTCTTACTTTCTGCCCGCCGAGATTCTAGTTAGTAAGGGTTTAAATGTGCTCAGCGGTATCATCGTCATGGCCATCGATGGTACGTTTTCGTACGGGTGCCGTGTCCTGCCGATCACGCGATCGAATGGCGCGATGCTTATGCACGGACATGTCACACGCGGACTCCATACCATTTGGGACGTCGTGTGACATGCTGAAAATCGCCATCGCATCATCGCGTCGTCACCGCGTGATGGTGGAGGTCCGACCATGCGCACGACGACATGGTGTGGGCGGCATATGCGCACCACATACTTGATGCATAGCCACCAACTCATACTCCGTAACAACTCATCAGCACCAACCAACTCCCGCCCGACCAATTACCTGCAGCACAGCAACGCAGGTACGTACCGCACTTGCGCGTAGTGATGTGGCGCTGTGAGGCCGTGCCGCTAGCGTTGGATCTAAGCCCCGTGTCATAGGTTAATGCCCCATGGTCGAGATGCTACATGGGCGGTCGAGGCAAATAGCGTGACACGGAAACAACACCGCGGTAGCCGTGGAGCGAGGGGCTCGCCGGAGGAGTAGCACTCGGGAGGGAGGATGCTGAGAGGTACGGTATTTCTTTACTGCTTCGATGTGCTACACGTGAGATGTTGGGAGCTGTCGTATTGACCGGGGGTTGGGAGGTAGCGGAGGCATGTCATCGGTTGCCGTTGTTGGAAGCCCGACCGGGCATCCAAGAGCCCTTAGTGATTATATCTATATGTTATCCCAATTGTATGCTAGAACTTAACGAAGTTGGGCCAATGGGTGGGTGGGACGGCACAGCATTACAGTGGCGTAGGGATGGTGGGACGAGATCATCTCCATCGGTGGATGCCCCGCCATGCCCGCGCAGTGACGACGTGCGGTGACGCATTGACCGACATGTGTAGAACCGTTCTATATCAAGTTTTTTCGTTAGAAATTGTATTTGTCCTCGGAGAAAATAGATTTCACGTGCTATGTTCACGTACCGCCGATGACGACAATGACGATGGCGATATCGTGCCATGTATATAATGACCTTATTTATACACCATGTCGGCCTCTGATGCCGGCCAGGCTGACCCGGGCTGCGGCGCGCATTTCTCCCATCACGTAAGGAACTACTAGTACTTTAATTTTCAATGACGGTCGTCCGGTAATAACCAATTATTACCATGACATTGCCAGGATAATGTATTGTTGCTCTAGGGGGGACTCCAATCACGCCGCGCACGAGTGGGCGGCACATGATGGCCTTTCCGACATTTGCCACGACGTGAAGTCCGCCCTGGGCGAGGGTGTCCAAATCCTCACGGACCCGTCGGTGCTTGTTTCTCTTCCGAAGGGCAGCGACGGCCGGCCGGCCGATGTTGGGCTTTTTCGGTATGGTGGTATCCGCGGGAACACGGTTGCTGTCGATACCACCATTGCCCGTTTCCTTGGCGTGTCAAGCTCGGATCCAACGACTGCATTGCGGGCCGCAGAGCGCCACAAAATCCAAAACTATGACGAGGGTGTCCGTAACACCGCCGGCATGCTTCGCTTTGTTCCTTTCGCCGTCTCCGAGATCGGCTCGCTGGCCCCGCAAGCTGAGGCCTTCTTGGTGGAGCTCGCGAAACCTAGCCACACGCACACTGGCCAGAAAATCGGCCAGCTCTTGTCTGTGTGGCGCAGCCGTCTCTCCTTGCTCATCAACATGGCGCATGCATGCAGCGTTCTTGGCGGCGTCGCGGCGGCGCGCGCGGCACGTGATGGTGCTCCTGCGCATGCGTCGCGTCGCTTGTCGGCATGTGTTGCTATGGCCCGGGTCATTGGCTGCAAGCGTACTCGCCGCGGCTGATGGCCTACCCCGAGGCGGTGGTCCCCATTGGTTTCATGTTTCCCTTTCGGTCTTTTTGGTCGTTCCTTGGCTTCTGTGCTTCCCTTGACCCTTTGGTTCTTTGGCAGCTTGCCGACTTCGTGGTTCCCTTAGTTCTTCTTTGGTTCTTGGCTCCCTGGCCTCTTGCTTGATCTTGGTTTAAGGCTTATATCTATCTTTTTTCTGGCAACGGACCTTTCATAGCTGCTTTTAGTTCTGTTTGTGGTGCGCATATGTTAAAACACTGATGTAAAAAAATGATCATTATTTTCCTTAACAATTAACGACCAACATCCCATTATCTTAACTACTAAGGCGACTATGGGGCCGGCTCGTACTTATCATGTTTATTGTTCATTATCATGTGCTAATTATACTAGTTAATTGCCGCTATCTACCAAAATAGGTTTCCACCGAGCATTGTTTACTATTTTCACCGATTTCGTTATTTGCGCGACCCGAAGCTTTAGGCTCTCCCGATTTAATACGCCGGTTTAGCGAACGATTTCTTGGAAACCCGTGTGTGTGTGTGTGTGTGTGGGGGGGGGGGGGGGGGTATTCTGACGGGGAAACATTTTCAAGGAGTGAACCATTACTTTTTCGTAAGCCCATAACCGTTGTTGAGTCAGCGCGTGACCGCGCACGCATCATGACCGCACAACATCCGGCAGTGAACGCATATGGCATGGCGGCGGGCAGCCCTCCCTATCAGCACATCATACCCGCCTTCGGCCACAAGGCCCGCCAATCCTATCGGCACACATTCGCCCGGCAAAATGGCGGAGGATGATGGCATGCCCCCTTATCATCGGCCCAAGAACTACATGATGGACGTGCACGTCAAGTGGGATGATGTGGCCCTCGACAAGGGCTGCCTGATTATTGTTGTATCCCTGACGATTGTTGTATCCACGCGCTCGCCGATGGCAACCACAAGGACGGCATTGTGGATGCGGAGTTGCATGTTCCGCGTCTTTAACGCCGCCGCCCCACCAACGTGCCCCGCCACATGCATGAGTCAAGGGGCAAAGGAGGTGGTGCGTGGCGGGAAGTCCGACAGCAAGGCGTTGTTTATTGTGTTGGGGCTTGAGGAGGCGCAAGGCGGACGCAGCTCACAACGGCGAACCTAGCAGCGCAGCAACATCATGCAATAGCAGAAAACGGCAACCGTAACGGCAACCGACGCGGCGTCGGAGGAGGAGATTGTGGACCTCGACTCGACTACCGATGAGGACTACGAGATAGATAGAGCGCATACATGCTGAGGAACTACATCTGGAGGGGGGCCGGATGGATGGCCATGAGAGGGCAATGCTCGAGGTAGCAAAGAAAGAAGACGGCGGCAGTGAAAGTGACATGAGCTAGACATCGTGACGGCCAATAGATGGTAGGCCGCGAACCCGGGGGCATGGGGGCGTGGCCACAACAACCAAGAATTGTGGCTACATTGCCATGCACCCCACTGGGTAGTGGCATGATTGCACAAGAGACAACAATATACATCTACATGCATATGCACAGTCAATAATATGTGAATTAGCACGGCATGCCGGGGGGCGGGGAGTCGCGGCGCGACCGTTTCTCTATAACCCGTCATGTGCGTCCCGCCAGCCTCATATCGTTTCGGTACTTATTGATGACAGTTTCTCACATCGGCATGTGATATTCGCCATGGACTTCAAATTCATCTTTGATTGAGTATAGGTAGTCCGTGAGTGGGGGTGGTACGCTACGGGGAACGGTTATTATAGTAATCAATTATTGACTATTGACTCGGCCGGCATCTTGGACACACCGACGGTTGACCCCATCGTCCCATGCGCCAGCCCCAGCTTAATTTCGGGCTTTCCGGGGCCATGTCAGTCAGTTTCAACCCTTCCCTAACGTAGCCGTGGCTGGGCGTTAGCGGCCATGCCGATGCCCTGTGATATTAGCGCAGCCATGAGCAGCCATGCGATGGCGCGGCACGGGTGGCGCGAACGTACGTCCGCCGTAGTTTGATCGATGATATTCACCTCTAACTTGGCAGTCAACAACGCGGGTAGGTCGCTGCGCGCGACGCTACAATACATGTTACGACTACCTGCCGGAGTACTAGTAAGTACTGCCACGGCCTCATTTCGATCGTGACGTCAAGTAAGTGTTTTATGCACGACTATATATGGCCCGTTTAGTGTGACAGAACATATGTATTGCTTTGCTTAGTACCGACTTTTTCTTAAGTGGCTTTTTTCAACAGTGCTTGAACATATACGTACTACAAACAGAACTAAAAGCAGCTATGAAAGGTCCGTTGCCAGAAAAAAGATAGATATAAGCCTTAAACCAAGATCAAACAAGAGGCCGAGGAGCCAAGAACCAAGGAAGAGCCAAGGGAACCACGAAGTCGCCAAGCTGCCAAAGAACCAAAGGGTCAAGCAAGGGAATCACTGAATCCAAGGAACGACCAAAAAGACCGAAAAGGAAACATGAAACCAATGGGGACCACCCCCCTGGGGTAGGCCATCAGCCGCGGCGAGTACGCTTGCAGCCGATGACCCGGGTCATAGTAACACTGACCGACGAGCGACGTGACGCATGCGCATGAGCACCATCACGTGCCGCGCGCGCCTCCGCGACGCCGCCAAGAACGTTGCATGCATGCGCCATGTTGATGAGCAAAAAACCAGAAACGGCGGCGCCACACAGACAAGAGCTCGCTGATTTTCTGGCCAGTGTGCATGCATGTGGCTAGCTTTTGCGAGCTCCACCAAGAAGGCCTCAGCTTGCGGGGCCAGCGAGCCGATCTCGGAGACGGCGAAAGGAACAAAGCGAAGCATGCCGGCGGCGTTCCAAACACCCTCACCATAGTTTTGGATTTTGTGGCGCTCTGCGGCCCGCAATGCATTCGTTGGATCCGAGCTTGACACGCCAAGGAAACGGGCAATGGCGGTATCGACAGCAACCGTGTTCCCGCGGATACCACCATACCGAAAAAGCCCAACATTGACCGGCCGGCCGTCGCTGCCCTTCGGAAGAGAAACAAGCACCGACGGGTCCGTGAGGATTTGGACACCCACGCCCAGGGCGGACTTCACGTCGTGGCAAATGTCGGAAAGGCCATCATGTGCCGCCCACTCGTGTGCGACGTGATTGGAGTCGCTCCCTGAGCAACGTGCGTGCCACGTGACCAGCGTACGCGACCGCCCAAGCCGAAGCAGTGAATTTCACGCCAACACCCTCAAAACGGGCCACAACGTACTAATCGTTATTTTCCCATACTTTTCTGCGCGCGCCGCGCCGCCCGCAAGTCGGGTATGGGCCCACCAGCCCATTCCGACTCACAACACACCTATCGCCAGCCCCAACCATGCCGAAACCAGGGTATGATTGGATTCAGTCCAGAATTGCAGAGCACATGGCCAGCTTGGGCATGCAGCCTGGTGATCTATGCTGCAAGGTCAATAACAGGGCTGCTATGGTGGACATGATGGAGTTTTTGAACAAGATGTCATTGCTGCCGCCTGCTGGATCCACCATTACAGCCCAACACCTGATTGACGCCACAAGAATGTTTCAAAAACCCCCGCACAAACGGGACATCGGCTGTGGCGAAGCTCCTCTATGACGACTCTAGTGTCACGGATGAGGCGCATAAGGTGAACGCGGTCAGCAACCATATCATGCTCTGTCACCTTTTTCCTCCGCGACGATTGCTGGGTGGACCTGCAAGCATATTGCAGCCACATCCCCCCCCCCCCCAGAGCTAGGGCAACTGGTCAAGGAGGGCATTCACGTGAATGGCAAGCACTACAACATCTCGCTTACCTGCGGGGGCGACCTCAAGATTCTGAGTGGCTTGCTTGGCCATTGTGGCTGCTCCAACAAATTTCCTTGCATCTACTGCTTGGGCGAGGACGGCAGCGAGCTCGCCATGAGTCTGCAACAGTGGCTGGCAGCAAGCATTGGCATGCGGCTGGATATTGACGAGCTTGAGCTCATGACTCACACAATTATGGATTATACCTGCCCTTCCCCCAAGTGCAAGGACAAGCAGGTGTCGGCAACAAGCAAGGAGCTAGCTGACGAGGACATAGGCACCGCGAGGGGAAGGGCGCTGCAACAAGACCACTTCGGAATGTGCAGGGGCAGGAAGCCCTACATCAAGCTCGTGAGCATCCTGGACTACATTGTGGACATTCTGCACTTGATGCTACGGGCAGCTCACCGCACAGAGGAACTCCCGGCCGGTCAAGGCCCGGTCAGCGACACCTTGGGGGTATGGGTGGTCCACACGGGTACGGTAGTGGGCAGTGATGGCCTGCGGAGAGCAGAGTGACTGTAAGAAAACGAGGCAGCACAAGCCGCCGCGCAACGACATCATGTACATTGTACATGAGCGGCATCTCACTGTCAGCACACCACATTCTATATAGCATGCCTCGACTTGCACACCCAGCAACTTCACGCCCACACGTTATAGGTTGTATCAAGCACCCAAAGGCATGTTTTCCAGCCGTTTAAATGTGCCGAGCGGCCGAGACGCGTTGGGGGTTGGCTCTCGCGAGTAGGTAGATGGTGCGACGGGTAGTGTGTCCGAGGCAAACTCGAGCAGCAGGAAATGGGGCGAATCGGGCAGCTCACCGCACGGAGGAACTCCCAGCCGGTCAACGCCCGGTCAGCGACACCTTGGGGGTATGGGTGGACCACGCGGGTACGGTGGTGGTCAGTGATGGCCCGTGGAAAGCGGCATGGGCTGCGAACAGAGGTTTGGCTGTGGGCGGTTGCGATGTGGTTTGCGAGCCGCGCGTGCACTGCCGAAATACCGTCAGGCTGTTCGATATACGGGATAATAAGAAATCGGCCCGCGCCCGCGCCCCGTACGCTGTGGCCTTGTACCGAGAAGGATCAAAAAGCACAAGGGCATGGCTCGCCAAGGGAGAGGACAAGAGCCGCCGGAAGGCCAAATGGGCGACAATAAGCGGCAATGCGGAACATGGAATCGTAGTACTCATGGGAACGCTCACGGATTTCACCAGGGCGACCCTCACTTGAAGGATCAGTCACCGGGAACGCTGTCGCAGCGCGTAAGAGGCGGCCCCGGAAGCGGTTATTGTCAGGGCCGCTTGTAGGCATACGTGCAGCAAGATTTGCGAAGAGGAGCGTGTGGATGCCGTGGCTCAGGGTTTCTTGAACTTTCCGCATGGAGTGCAAGGGGAAGTCCGAGTAATGTGGGATGACAGTTTGGAGGTCGGCCGCTGAGCGCATCGCAGACGCCGGCTCAGCCCGAGCGGCCGAGCAGCCGGCACGGACAACGGGAGAGCGCTTGGAGGGGAGCAACTTTAGGGCAGAGGCCAACGCTCCACTAGATCCTCGAGCACCCCGTCTCCACACTCGTCAAAGACACGGATGTGAGCTCTACAGCCCACATAAGCGCCGACACTATGGCGCCAGCATCGGGCGCCAACGTTTGAGTGGCCAAAGCCTGATGAATCGAGGACGCCCCAACAGGGTAGAGGCTATGAGGGCTGGATACACCTGACGGCTCGGAAAGGAACGCGCCGGCGTCGCTCAGGGAGGCGTGTTGAGCACGGAGGAAAGTCACAGCTTGGCCAACCACAAGGGCGGCAGCGGCGATGTGGGATGCATCTGCGATAACCACGTTTTCGCCGATGCCGAGGCCCCCAAATTGGACCGGGAGGGACAGCTACGTGCGCATGGAGGGCGTACCCAAGAGGTCATGGCTAACACCCCAAATGCCGGCGAGCGTTGAAAACGCGGCGGCGTCTGCATCTTCAAGGAAGGACGTAATACTTAGTGTCGCCATACCCCTCATAGCGACCCAAGCCCCGAGGCGTGGAGCGGAGGTGGTGGCCGAAACGGCGGCCGCAAACTTGCATCAAACGAGTAGTAGCGGTGTGGGAGTGGAAGTGGTCGGCCAAACCGATAAGCCGGGGACCAAATTGATGATTGTTTCGATGTTTTGTCCAGTAGGTCCCGGGCGAAAGTAGCCGAGCCCGCAAGGGCACCAAGCACCCTGATTCCATACGAGGAGGCTGCAACACCATGCATGCAACAATTGCCCAAAAGGAAGGGCGCCGAACGGGGACGAAGAGCCAAGCTGACACTACGCTTGTCGTACGCGAATGGTGACGCTTAACCCACCGGCGGCAAAAACGGACAGGCCCACCCATTTAGCAAGCGCAGGTCCATCAGCAATGCCAACCAGGTTGGAGTCGTCAGAGAAGGCTGCCAACACTGAGTGACTGAGGGAAGCCGGGGCGATGCGGGCATACACTCGGGCAGCGACGGCGGCGAACAGGATGGGTCCGAGGACGCAACCCGGGCGGACCCCTCGACGGCTTGGAATCCGGACAGAGGGGCCGGGTTGGGAGCCGTCGAAAACGTACAGATTGGACTCTTGACCATAAAGCATGATCGCCGAACGCAACAAAGGCTGCCAAACAGGGTCCTCGAGCTGTGTGCGGAACATTTCGGAACGGTAGAAATAATTGAACGCGTTCTCGGCGTCAAGCTGCACCAAGACGAGGGATGGATCCGAGTCTAGGAGAGATCGCAGATAGAACTAAACTAATTCCATGCCTCCCTTAACACTACAGCTGATCGAACCTCGGCCGTGGGCGGCAAGCCACTGGGCGATGGGCTCGCCATGAGCGCGCAAGAGGACGCGCATAGCGTACCAGACGAGCACGGTACCGATGCCAATGGGCCGAACGGACCCCTTCATGTCTTCCGCATTAGGTTCCAACGCACTAAGTTCCCAACTTTTTCTTTATGGTACATTTGGGACCTTCCGCAACCTTACGCGTGATGAAGGGCCAAGTTTCATGTTCGCAGTTGGTTCGCTGTAATCCCGTACCCGCAAAAATTGTCCTTTCTTCATAAATTAAGTTCGAAGGACCAGCTTCCTCGTACAAAAAGCACCACCATAAATAACTCGGCCTTGGTGGTAAGGAGGAGTGTCACCCAATTGGCCACACCAACAATTGGCCATAAAATCTAGTTTTCACAGAATAACTTTGTAAATAAAACGAATTTGCCCCAAAACCTTGGTACCCTCGGATTCCTCAGCTCCTCAGCTTTCCGGAGATGGTCTCAAATCTGGGATCGGGCCCCTGACCGGCCGGCTACGGTCAGCGGCCCGGCCCGATGTCAACTGATCCGGGTTCAAAATCAGCACATTGTTAAGCACTCGCACCACCTGCCCGACCTCTCCGCTCACCACCGACCTCCCCCACACACCCGAGGCGTCTTTGGAGGTGTCCTCGGAGCTATGGCTCGTCGCGTGCCGCTCCAGGCGGTTCGTGGCGTGCCGATGAGCGTGCCGTTTTACAACGCGAGTTTTCTGCTATTTTTGCTGCCGCTCCTGGCGCTGGTCGCCGTCGGCCGAAAGAAGCACGCTCGCGCTAGGACCCAGTCCAGAGCCCATGCCAAGGCAGCGTCGAGGGTAAGCTTCGCTAAAGGCCGTCGAAAGCAGCCCGACCATGGCCGTGGCTCGTACAATCTGTGGAGCGAGGAGGACATGGAGGGCGCCCTCACTGAGCTCGCTGAGGCTGCCAGCACCAAGAACCCACACATGGAGTTCAATCTGAAGAAGACTGCACACAAGTGGAACATACCGCGGAAAACCCTGGAGCGCTACGTCCACAAACCTGGGTATTTTGACAATGTGAAGAGTGCATCTGGCAAGGGTAGAGGGATTCTAACGCGCGATGAGGAGGAGGAGATAGTTCAGCTCGTCCTCGCCCAGCATGCTGCAGGAATGGCCCTGAACCACACCCAACTCAAATGGGTGATCATGGAGGTCGTGCGAAGGGTGCCTGGGAAAGCCAACACTGCATCTGGAAAAGCATGGCTGAACAACAACAAGCCCAGCTACACCTGGTACCGCCGCTTTCTGGAGCGGCACTCAGACCAGATCCGGAGCCGGGTCGTTGAGAATCTGGACCCCAAGCGGTGGAAGGTAACACTAGATGACCTGAAATCTCTGTACGACATCTTGGACAACCTGAGGAAGATCTATTTTGACTTGCCTGCGCGCAACGTCTGCAACCTGGACGAGACAAACATTACCCCTGAGCGGCGGAAGTCCAGGGTGTTAGCGGCGAAGGGAGCGCGGCGAACACACACACTATGTAACGAGGCGCGGTTTTCTATGACAGCATTGCCGGTCGTCTTTGCGGACGGGAGCGAGATGCCTCCCCACTTCATCATCAAGGGCAAGAGGCGGCCTAAGTGGTGGGCCAGTCACAAGTATTGTGTGGACTTGTTGGGGACAGAATTTACATACGCTACCCTTGCAGTGCAGGCTAACGGCTGGATGGACTCCGAGATTTTTCTAGCTTGGTTCACCGAGTACTTCCTACCTTTCACCGCTGGTCGCCGCTCCGAGAGGACGCCGGTCATCCTCGTGCTTGATAACTTTTCTGGCCACGTTCATCCCGCAACACTGAAAATGGCAAGAGAGAACAATGTCATCATGGTGGGGCTCCCCCCCCACTCTACACACATTACCCAACCCTTGGACGTCACCCCGATGAAGCCCCTCAAGGACTTCTGGACCAAGATGCTGGCGGTGGACGGCCTAGTTGATCCCTGGGACGTATACACGGAGCAGGATGTCATCAGGCTGTTGTGCGAGCCAGCGCCCATCCTGGGCAGGAGGGAGGGACACCCAGGGGAGTTCTGGAGCCCATGGGCGAAGGCTTTCACCCCATACAACATACGGGCTGCTTTTCGTTCTACATGGATCTGGCCTACCAACTTCCAGGCAGTCGCAGACCAAGCCTACGTCCTGTGCAGCCCATCAGAATCCATAGACTCTACGCCAGTTGGCGGGAACGTACCTCTTGCATCGTCTACTCAGCAAGAGGCGCAGCCCTCCGCCACAACTGCGACACCGCTTGCTGGCCGCCGCTCAGCCTCAACTCACGAGTCTGCCACTCAGCCGCTCCCCACCGCCATCATGACGGCCTTCAACCAGCAAGAGTTGCAGCTCCATGCGGAGATCGTGGAGGCAGAGCGCAAGCAGGAGGCATTGCGGCGCAAGCTGGAGCAAATGCGGAGGAAGCGGGGCGTCTTGGAGGCGTTTTCAGTGGATGTGGCGACCATCTGCCACGGCTTCGTCAACAACGACAACCGGCCTACGAAGCGCACACGGCGGGACGGGCGAGGCAAGACTGAGGCGTTAGTGTTGAACACCGCTGAGCAGGTTGCAACGGCTGAGGCGAAGCTCATGCTGCGAGACAACAAGAAGAGCATGAAGGTGGAGATCAAGGCTGCCAAGCAAGCAGCAAGGGACGCCACACGCTCACTTATCAAGAAGACCTCTGAAGTTGCCTCAGCCGCCAACGCCTCTCTCCGGTGGGCTGAGAAGGCACATGCCCACGGAGACACCGCCGCCAACCCTTCAGCAACCAAGGCGGTAGCTGAATCCGCCGCGAGGCAGGCTCATGCAGCAGTCGAGAAGGCGGTCACCTGGTGCCAGACTGCAGCTGACGAGCTCCCCGCGTGCAGCGAGCCCTTCATACCAAGGCCTGCGTCGACAAGGCGGAGGAGCAGCTGAGGCGACTTCAGGCTGCATCGTTGGGCATGCAGGTAGAGGAGGAGGAGGAGGAACAAGATGACGAGGAGGACGAGGAGGATGAAGTTCAGGAGGAGGGCGAAGGGGGCGCTGGTGCGGACGCACCAGCAAGGCGGCGACGAAGATCGCAAGTTGATCCCGCCGTCGCATTCGAGGCTGCACAGGCACAGGTTGACTCAGCCCGGCAGGCCATCGAGACAGCCCGCCCTCACGCAGATAGGGCAGCGACCTCAACACTTCAGGCAGCAGCTAGGGAGGCATTCAGCAAGGCTGTGAAGCCCAAGGCAACCATACGTCGCGGCGCAACAGCTGTCGCACATCGTGCTGCCGACCCCCGCCCACCTCTTCAGGACATCACGAACCGCCCACCGACCGCCGATGCCTAGCGATGCCCGTCCCCCAGCCGCCCACCGCCCCGTAACCTAGACGCCCCGAGCGTTTGTAAGGCTGATGGTAAGGATTATGTGAATAAACTGACTGTCGGCGGCGCTCATGGTTGCGCCCAACGACGCCAGTGGGAGCGGGCGGGACTGCCGAAGTGAGAGCGGTACCGGTGTGGCCAAACACTGGGAGCCGACGTTTTTTTTAATGCACGACCCACCTACCTGTGACCGGCTGGAACATAACCGTCCGGTCGACAAATCAGGCCGTACGACTTGTGGCAGATAGCCCTATAGATACGGTTCCCATATCCAGGGTCGGGAGGACTATCATGCCAAACCTAGCTCAGATACAGTTAAGAATGTCATTAACATGGCCAATAGGCCCAAATCCTCCTTACGCCATGCCCGTAACGGTCTATCTATAGATAAACTTATTTTATGTTTCTTGCGTTTCTTATTGTCTAGCTCCTTGTGAATTACATGGCGACCGAAATAGCCACGAACACAGTCTCGCACCCTCAGGGCGGCCACCACCTGGCACGCTCGCCTACCAGGCGTGCCTCGGATCGCCCGACGACTACCGAGTGTTTTCAAGTCGCGCGCCGGCTTTAGGCAACTCTACCCATCCATGGACCCACGAAACGGCTTCGGCAGCCCAGCGGTACATTTGTGGTGTACCGCGTCTCGCGCGGCCGGCGGCGGGTTGTGGAACGGCGACGGCGCCCTGCGGCGCTGGCGAATCGGCCCATGCCGCAACACCCGCGCCGGACCTCACGCCGCCAAGGCCCCGCGACGTACCAGTCCGCGATGGTACGTCCATGGAACCCCTAGGAGCGGAAGGTCAACATTGGAGGGGTGGTTTTAATACTTACATCCACGATAGCAACACGAACTGTCCCGGACAAAAGTCCCCCCTCCATTTTCGGAAGGTCCCTATTTCCTACCACCCACCGGCAGGCCGTCAGACTCATCCCAAATGCTTTCCGCAGTACTAGTAGACGGCTTTGACGGACAATGTGCGCAAACCATGTAATCGCGTGCGCGCGCGCGCGCGCGTGTGTGTGTGTGTGTAGTGTGTGCGGAGGGGAGTGGGCTATACCAGGTCAATAAAATTGATCGAGCTTCTATACAGGTGCCCACATACAAAAGTCTTTCCCCCTTGTCAAGCATTAATTGTTAGTAGATTGGCCCATGATCAGCCATGGTCTTCGTTTCCGGCCGCACGCCCTTCCACGTGCCGTACGTTAACAATACATCATGCGTGGGGGGCAACCCTGAATGGCGTTTGTTAAGCTCTTGCTGTAAACGCCATACGTGTGCGTTGTGCATGATTAGTAATGAATTTGATAACCCAATGTCACGAGGGCACGATTTTTTATATACCGCACGTATATGCGTTCTATGTGTACGACTGCACGCCAAGAGTTAGCTCTACCATTGTAGGACACATTCACAAAGGCGAGCTCTCCCCGCCGTCAAAATGCAAGCAAGTGAGCAATTCCCGCAAAAAATGCCAATACTTCAATTGAGGCTTGCTCCAAAAGCCCACCTGCAGCTGCTGCCCGCATTCAATGCGCCCTTGGTATAGCCGGGCGGCTTCAGCCCGTACTGCGCAGGGGTGCAGCCCCGCCCGAGTCAGCGGGTGGTTCCATATGGTCACCGGCTAGGGTATCGTCCAGGGAATGTGGTAGGGCTGGCCATCAATACGCTCCCATATATTATGCTATTGGGCTGCACCTACCGGGCCCCTACGCGGGGAAAATCCGCCATCGCGGGGCGAGTACATCACCTGTTTATCGGGATGCGGATCGCGCGGTAAGCCACTGTACTAGGGTTTGTAGGAGAGCAAAAAAAATGCACCGCCCCCCGCCCCCCCCCCCCCCCCCCCCCCACCTCCTCTCGGCCATCTTTCACTACCCCACTCGCAGACACATACCACCTCCCAGTAGTAATCCTCCACGCACGCACGTAAAAGTAGCCCCCTGCCCAGTGACTCACGCTAAAGGCCCTCTCGGCGCAGCCCAATAGCAGAATATGGGAGCGTATTAATGGCCAGCCCTACCACCTACCCTGGACGATACCCTAGCAGGTGGCTATATTGACCCATCCCGCTGACTCGGGGGCTGCACCCCTGCGCCGCACGGGCTGAAGTCCCGCTCTGCCAAGGGCGCATTGAATGCGGACGGCAGCTGTAGGTGGGCTGGTTTTAGAGACAGCCTTTATTGTAGTATTGGCCGTTTTGCGGGAACTGCTCGCTTGCATGCCAACAGCGGGAAGAGCGCGCCTATGTGTATGTGTTCTACGAGAGCTAACTCTTGGCGTGCAGTCGTACACATATAGAACGCACATACGTGCGGTATATAAAAAAGCGTGCCCTCCTTTTAGGGTTTGTTTATACCGCTCCAATTTTGTTTATAAATTGTGTAGATACAAAATTGGGTAATAAAAATTATTACTAGCCCTGAACAATGACACGCACACGTACGGCTTTTACGAGAGCAGAACAAACGCCACTTTGGGCTGCCCCCACGCATGATGTCATGTTCACGTATGGCACATGGAAGGGCGCGCAACTGGAAATGAAGACCAGGGCCCATAATGTGCCAATCTACAATTGATGCTTGACAAGGGGGCAGGACTTTTGTGGTCAGGTGTAGGTAGCATATCAGAGCATAACAACGTGACATGCAAACAATATTACAAGTTACACAATAATGCACATTCGTTCCTCTGGCGGATGAGTTATCAAATTCATTACTAACCCTGAACAATGACACGCACACGTATGGCTTTTACAACAAGAGCATAACAAACACCACTTTGGGCTGCCCCCATGCAGGATGTCATGTTCACGTATGGCACATGGAAGGGCGCGCAACCGGAAATGAAGACCAGGGCCCATAATGTGCCAATCTACAATTGATGCTTGACAAGGGGGCAGGACTTTTGTGGGCAGGTGTAGGTAGAATATCAGGGCATCAACGTATTCTACCTACATTGATGCCCTGAAATATTACAGGTTACCATGCAAGAAATATTACAGGTTACATAATAACTAAGCGGCGCTTCGCGCCGGGGATTTGTGGAGGTGCCCCTACCTCTTGGGTTGAGCGTGGTGCGGCCGTGCGGGATACGGGCCGCTTTTAGCCGGCTTGTACAGTAGTGTTGATCCTGCAATACTGTTGTTTCCGGGTAATAATGCTTTTAGCGTTAGATAGATTTGTCAGTAATTTATTTTTCAAAAGAGACGTATTAATTTATTTTGTAAAACAGATTAAATCTGCAAGCCGCGTAAAAGCGGGCCGCTGACTACTGGTGTGCATTACAAAAAGGCCGGTACCCAACCCACCGCTAAAAGTTGTACTACCCAAAAAAAAAAAACAGCACTGCAAGATCAGCAATACAGTACAAGCCGCCTACAGGCGGCCCGCATCCCGCACGAGGCCGCGCAGGTCGGGCCGGTCGTCAGGTCTACGGGGCGGGCACGGCGCGAATCGCCACGCCCGCCGCCTGTACCGGCACCGGACGCCGGACGCCGCCGCTCGACCGTCGCCCGTCCGTCGACGGACGCCGGGCCCCGGGTCGGCGGACTGCCCCCGCACCGCGGCGACCCCTTTTTACAGCACCATACTTGGACTACCGTGTAGTAAATATTTAATTACATAAGGGCTTTCACAAAAGAGCACTACAAACAGAACTAACGTCAACTACCGCACCGCGGCGACCCCTTTTTACAGCACCATACTTGGACTACCGTGTAGGTAAGGAATAGTCGCTGAATAGCCTCGAATGCTGATTCAGCAATAAAAACGCGCTGCGGTACCGCGTTATTTTGGCGTTTTAGACGAATACATGACGTGCCTGAGCTAGAATACACGCGCATCCATTCAGAATCTTGCCGTCTTCGGAGGTGTGCCTAGAAATCAAACGAGCACAGATCGAACGTATGACGGTTCATACGCGAAGACGCAGCACAGGAGGACGGACGGACGGAGGACGGACGCCTAAAAATCCGTGATAAAACCGTATTGTTACCGGTATCGATTCTCGCGTATTCCAGGCGATTTCGGACGCGGCTCTCCTTTTCCTCCGCTCAACCCAAGAGGTAGGGGAATGCACTTTCGTTCGTCTGGCCAATGATTTACTAAGCGGCGCTTCGCGCCGGGTATTTGTGGAGGTGCCCCTACCTCTTGGGTTGAGCGTGGTGCGGCCGTGCGGGATGCGGGCCGCTTGTAGTGTTGATCTTGTAATACTGTGTTTTTCCGGGTAATACTGCTTTTAGCGTTAAATTTGTCAGTAATTTATTTTTCAAGCCGCGTCAAAGCGGGCCGCTGACTACTGGTGTGCATTACAAAAAGTCCAGTACCCAACCCACCGCTAAAAGTTGTATCCCCCCCCCAAAAAAAGCAGCACTACAAGATCAGCAATACAGTACAAGCCGCCTACAGGCGGCCCGCATCCCGCACGAGGCCGCGCAGGTCGGGCCGGTCGTCAGGTCTACGGGGCGGGCACGGCGCGAATCGCCACGCCCGCCGCCTGTACCGGCACCGGACGCCGGACGCCGCCGCTCGACCGTCGCCCGTCCGTCGACGGACGCCGGGCCCCGGGTCGGCGGACTGCCCCCGCACCGCGGCGACCCCTTTTTACAGCACCATACTTGGACTACCGTGTAGGTAAGGAATAGTCGCTGAATAGCCTCGAATGCTGATTCAGCAATAAAAACGCGCTGCGGTACCGCGTTATTTTGGCGTTTTAGACGAATACATGACGTGCCTGAGCTAGAATACACGCGCATCCATTCAGAATCTTGCCGTCTTCGGAGGTGTGCCTAGAAATCAAACGAGCACAGATCGAACGTATGACGGTTCATACGCGAAGACGCAGCACAGGAGGACGGACGGACGGAGGACGGACGCCTAAAAATCCGTGATAAAACCGTATTGTTACCGGTATCGATTCTCGCGTATTCCAGGCGATTTCGGACGCGGCTCTCCTTTTCCTCCGCTCAACCCAAGAGGTAGGGGAATGCACTTTCGTTCGTCTGGCCAATGATTTACTAAGCGGCGCTTCGCGCCGGGTATTTGTGGAGGTGCCCCTACCTCTTGGGTTGAGCGTGGTGCGGCCGTGCGGGATGCGGGCCGCTTGTAGTGTTGATCTTGTAATACTGTGTTTTTCCGGGTAATACTGCTTTTAGCGTTAAATTTGTCAGTAATTTATTTTTCAAGCCGCGTCAAAGCGGGCCGCTGACTACTGGTGTGCATTACAAAAAGGCCAGTACCCAACCCACCGCTAAAAGTTGTATCCCCCCCCCAAAAAAAGCAGCACTACAAGATCAGCAATACAGTACAAGCCGCCTACAGGCGGCCCGCATCCCGCACGAGGCCGCGCAGGTCGGGCCGGTCGTCAGGTCTACGGGGCGGGCACGCCGCGAATCGCCACGCCCGCCGCCTGTACCGGCACCGGACGCCGGACGCCGCCGCTCGACCGTCGCCCGTCCGTCGACGGACGCCGGGCCCCGGGTCGGCGGACTGCCCCCGCACCGCGGCGACCCCTTTTTACAGCACCATACTTGGACTACCGTGTAGGTAAGGAATAGTCGCTGAATAGCCTCGAATGCTGATTCAGCAATAAAAACGCGCTGCGGTACCGCGTTATTTTGGCGTTTTAGACGAATACATGACGTGCCTGAGCTAGAATACACGCGCATCCATTCAGAATCTTGCCGTCTTCGGAGGTGTGCCTAGAAATCAAACGAGCACAGATCGAACGTATGACGGTTCATACGCGAAGACGCAGCACAGGAGGACGGACGGACGGAGGACGGACGCCTAAAAATCCGTGATAAAACCGTATTGTTACCGGTATCGATTCTCGCGTATTCCAGGCGATTTCGGACGCGGCTCTCCTTTTCCTCCGCTCAACCCAAGAGGTAGGGGAATGCACTTTCGTTCGTCTGGCCAATGATTTACTAAGCGGCGCTTCGCGCCGGGTATTTGTGGAGGTGCCCCTACCTCTTGGGTTGAGCGTGGTGCGGCCGTGCGGGATGCGGGCCGCTTGTAGTGTTGATCTTGTAATACTGTGTTTTTCCGGGTAATACTGCTTTTAGCGTTAAATTTGTCAGTAATTTATTTTCAAGCCGCGTCAAAGCGGGCCGCTGACTACTGGTGTGCATTACAAAAAGGCCAGTACCCAACCCACCGCTAAAAGTTGTATCCCCCCCGCAAAAAAAGCAGCACTACAAGATCAGCAATACAGTACAAGCCGCCTACAGGCGGCCCGCATCCCGCACGAGGCCGCGCAGGTCGGGCCGGTCGTCAGGTCTACGGGGCGGGCACGCCGCGAATCGCCACGCCCGCCGCCTGTACCGGCACCGGACGCCGGACGCCGCCGCTTGACCGTCGCCCGTCCGTCGACGGACGCCGGGCCCCGGGTCGGCGGACTGCCCCCGCACCGCGGCGACCCCTTTTTACAGCACCATACTTGGACTACCGTGTAGGTAAGGAATAGTCGCTGAATAGCCTCGAATGCTGATTCAGCAATAAAAACGCGCTGCGGTACCGCGTTATTTTGGCGTTTTAGACGAATACATGACGTGCCTGAGCTAGAATACACGCGCATCCATTCAGAATCTTGCCGTCTTCGGAGGTGTGCCTAGAAATCAAACGAGCACAGATCGAACGTATGACGGTTCATACGCGAAGACGCAGCACAGGAGGACGGACGGACGGAGGACGGACGCCTAAAAATCCGTGATAAAACCGTATTGTTACCGGTATCGATTCTCGCGTATTCCAGGCGATTTCGGACGCGGCTCTCCTTTTCCTCCGCTCAACCCAAGAGGTAGGGGAATTATCCTACTTCGCAATAATGGCAACTGCGCCCACATATGTTAAATAATAAATAATACCCGTGACGCTGACAATGATAGGCGCTGTCACTGTCCCGAAAACAATGAATAAGTCGGCATGCCACCGCGCCGTGGTGCTGCTGGCGCGGTGTGGTTATTGTCGGGTACTCACCAGTGACTGCACAAAATAAGACGGCATCAAATGCTGACAACTAATGCTTAACAACTGCTTGAGAATCGCACAAAAGCTGTCTTTGCCCGCATAAGCTCGCTGGTAGTGCCGGTCAGAGCGCGACCTGGTGGGCGTCGAGTCGTTTCTGCTGCGGGTGGCTTCAACCCGAAGGGGGCTGTACACCGAGAAGACACATGACCGATCACCGTATCAAATCATGCTACGACTTGTATAGGATAAGTTTACAAGCAATAACTACATGCTCAAGTTTCGGTGTTGTTTACAATCAGCGACCATTTGGATAGTAGCCATGGCAGTAATTGGTCCATAGTGCCAAACAAAGACAACTGTTGCGGCTTTGCTGTATGTCCGCGCTATATAGATTTGGCAGCACTGTCCGGGGCTGTGTTACAAGATACTCAGCAATACCAATGCTTTACAGGGCAATTGTCTTAATGAGAGACCCAAATCCTGTCAAGGCACGTTCTTCACGAATGCCTCTGTCGATGTTGTCAGCCGCCACTGCTGCCACTGGCAAGGCAAGCTTCTACAGCCAGGCGCACCGCATCCGGGTGGAACGAAACGCCCGGGGCGCTTCTGGTGCCCGTGGCAGCCCACGCTTGGGAAGCCATCAGCGCCCTCGTGGCCGCCCGAGCCACGGCCTTGAACTGCTCCTTGGAGATGTGCTTTGCGGCGTACCTTGGCCGCAGCAACTCCTTCACTGCTTTGCACGCCGCCTCCTTCACCTGGTGTAGCCAGAGCAGCATGCGCGACCACGTCAGCGCATCATTTCGCATTGCAAGTGTAATATTCCATGCTTAGCGTGGGGGGCATTGTAGAATAGCCTGTCACCACGAGCGACCAACCAAATCGGCAATGGAAATTTGATCGACTGTGTGTGTGTGTGTGTGTGTGCCTCATGTGGCCGACTCTCATGTGTCAACTCTCTCATGTGTCTCTCATGGGTGAACTGACAGGCCAAAGCGGCACAGAATAAGGCGCGGGCCCTCTTGCATCCCCGGCTGTCCGACGACAAGTTTATACACTGGTGGCACATTCTCATCACTGAAGTAGCAAATCCTGGCACAACTTGGCAACAACCCTCGGTCTTTCAACGTTCCGCTTTTCAAGTGGCCGCGGCCACCGCTAAACTCCGTCCCTCGGATGTGAACCACTTCACCGCACCTACCTACCTAACCACACCAAGCAACATTGAAATGGCACGACATCAAACACCATTATGAAACGCAATCCTTCACTGGGCAAAGACGGTACTGATAACATGAAAAGTGTGTGTGTGTGGGGCAGGGGGGGGGGGGGGGGAGGAGGGGGAGGGGGTTACTTACGCAACGCTCGCACCGGTACCTAACCCGTGCGGATACCAGGTACCCATGCTTGACGCTGATGATGTCGGTATGTGCACTGCATACACTACTGATCCGGTCGGATGTAGTGACGGTCGCAGTCGCTTGGAAGTTGGACCATGTTTCCGCCCGTCTTCTCTGTTAATTGTTTTAGTAGTTTGTTATAACCGCCCTCCCCCCCCCAGGAAACCCAGCTCCCGCACCTGCCCTTCCGAGACGTCCCGATGACCCCTCCCAGTCGACGCGTCCCCATGGCCGCTCCGCTGCCCCCCGGCGGCAACACTGGATGCGACACCGGCCGAGGGGGCTTCGTCGCGGGGCCGTTTCCGGGCTTGCTCCCGCGGCGGGGCCGGAGCCGGGGCTGCGTTGGGCTCCTCTGACGTTGACAGGGCGGCGGGAGCGGGTCGCGGTGGGGGGCGCAGCCTGTTCTGGGTCAGCCGCCCCTCTCGCAGGTCGCGCAGGCTGGCGGGGGACAGCGGCCGCGGCCTGCTTTCCCCTGCGCTGAGCGAGCCGGGGTCCTGCCAGCGCCCTGCAGTGACAGTACCGCCAGGTCAGCGGCGGATCCCCTGCCTGACAGCTACAGGTCCAAAACTCATGTCGTTGGCGCCGCGGGTTTTAATTGGTCATTGATGATGACCTTCGTGCCAGATTTCAGGGCTTCCATCTCCCTTACATACAACATGAAAACATAAAAATACAAATACAGCAATATCATATACTAGGTTATGTTATATTATATACTAGCGCATAGGTGGCCAAAACTTGAAACGGCGGTGCTTGGCCGTATTTTGCCACCCTTCTAGCGTTTATATAGTACCATAGCGTTTATATACATGTTTATTTACAACCCTCCACATAAGTATGGGGTTTGCGAATTCGATCCACATGCCCATGCGCGACTGCACTACTGAGGCCGTGCGCGCGTGCATGCGGGTTCCTCGAGGTCGTGCGATTTGGGGGCAAATGCCGCGATAGCGCGATACACCCCATATTGCCACGCGGGGGCCGTTGCCGTCAACGCAGGCTTTCATTCATGCAAAAGCAGGGCTTCTGGCGCTGGCGCTTCAAAACCACAAATTGCACCACTCGTGTGCACAAATAGGCATGGGGCACCACAGCCCCCGTACTCATACCACATCACCCTTGGTATGATCACTATCCACCACACGTAGGGCATTGAAATTAGGTCATTTACGACCTGGACCAAGCCCTACGTGTCGATGACGATGGTTTATGGCCAAAATCATGGACAAAAAGCGGCTGTGATCGTTGCACGCGCAGGCGGGAGAGGGTTCTCGCGGCCTCCTTGCCGTAGGGCAAAGTTTTTCTATAGCAGTGCATGGCCGCATGGTGAGCCCAGTGGGGCGGCAATGGCGTGCACCTTAATTCGCCGATGCTGGTGGAAATAATGTTGTGAAAGGGGGGATCTGGCATGGCGGCCGTGGGCATCGCTCAAGGGGGGTATGTGCCAAGTAGTCCGTGCACAAGTACATACAACACACTGTCCCGCCACCGTGTATCAGATTTTGAGATCCCCTTGGCATAAAGTTCCACGCCACTATGTTGACCACACGCTGACACGGACGTCAGATTTCGACATAGTATTTCGAAAAAAAAAATCGAAAGTGCCTAATTGGCCTCGGACGACCGTGTTGCAGGTGTGGGAATTGTAGCCCTGCCCGCGTAGTTTTTATTGGTATTTATATGAAAACTTTCTGACGTTTCCTCGCAAGGCACTGAGCGATACCGCGAGTTTGAGAGCTGCACCACAAGGCCGCACTGCAGTGGCGATGGTATCGCGCCGCATCGTGCACGGGCGCACGCCACTATGGCCCCACCTATACCAGCTGTTCCGGATGGAGCGGACACACGCTGCCGGCAACACCATTGCATATGTAGTAGTCGTGCAGTATAATACTGTGAAAATCACCCCAAGCAAAAATACCCTAGCCTCTTTGCTGACATGTTCCCTCGCCCGCCCATGGCCATCCCACCGGTCTATGCATGCGCGGCAGGACGTGCGGGGCACCAACCCCCGTTGTTGTGGGGGTACTGGAAACGCTCAGTGTGGCGCAAGTGCCACTCATGTAGGGCACTCGTTAGGGACAAAGGGGTTGCTCACACCCTATGGTGGTAAAGGCTGAGCATAAATGTGCAATATTCCAGGATATCAGGTCATAAAACATAGATTCAGCTGCCCTACTATTTGTACGCTCGGATTCGGCGAAAAAGGGGCCTGGGACTTATATGGAGGGGTGTATATAGACACACATATATACACACTAACTAAGATGCATTCATGTACAATAGCTAGCATACATATAGAGTTAGTATGGGTAAATGAGCAATATGCTGCACGCAGTCATGTATTAATTACTATGTAACACTTGCGAGTAAGGATCTTCATATTAAGTAAGGCCCCTTCTAGGTATTATGAAGATGACTCAGTGATCGAGATTTCTGAGCGACTCGCTTATCGAACGGGGACAACAACGGCCAAGAGGGACCGGCCTCATCGTCATTACCACCAGGGTGGCAATGTGGGATCAAACGTGCGAGTGCTACAAGAAGCAGGCGCAAACGTAGATGGGGACATGGTGCTCAGATTCGAATTTCTCGGAGGTGAGCAGGTAATAATCAGAGCTCCGGTGCAACACGAGAGCATGACCGGATGAATGTGTCAGGCTTGTCGCCGTCTCTTCTACAGCCGACGACGGCACGGAACACCGGCATTTTCAAATGCCAATCTCCAGCTGTACTCCGCAATGCTGCGTACATCTACAAATGTCATGTTTGATCATATCGGTCATTTGTTGGATGCCGTCGAGACCGACCTAACATTATAACATGACATTGTTGTTGGCGCAGACAATATAGTAAGGGCATATCCCCATATATAGCTATAATGCAACTCGTGCCTATCATAACATACGTTACTGTTGTATTCACTTGGGGGTGTAATAAGTGTCAGGAGGTAGCTTTTGATAGCCGCGCACTATCAAAAGCGCGGAGGACCCGTGGATGACACACTGCGAGAGTGTATCGTATACAGTCCCCCTCGTAAGTCTTGACATGTACTTATCTGTCCATATCGCCACGTCAGCACCGGCGGCGCCGACCGCCGAGTGGTACAGTTACTCATTTTTATGATATAATTAACTTAGAATATTCATCAATGTCTTGAGATGTGATAGGTGGCGGAGGGAGGGGCTGCCTGTTACGCTCGTGATTCCGCTCTGCGCAGGTTCGAACCTTGCCGGGCCCCTCGGTGGAAATAAAACCGAGGGGGTAAAGGGGGGGGGCCGATGCAAATATTTTAGGTGCTCCTACAAACCCTAGTACAGTAACTTACAGCGCGACTCGCATCCCGATTAAAAAGGCGATGTACTCGCCCCGCGCGGGCGGATTTTCCCCGCCGCTTAGGGGCCCGCTAGGCGCAGCCCAACTGCAGAATATGGGAGCGTATTGATGGCCGGCCCTACCACATACCCTGTACGATTCCCTAGCATGTGACCATATGGACCCACCCGCTGACTCGGGCGGGGCTGCAGCCCTGCGCAGCACGGGCTGAAGTCCGGCTCTACCAAGAGCGCATTGAATGCGGATTGCAGCTGCAGGTGGGCTGGCTTTTGAGCAAGCCTTTATCGCAGTATTGGCCGTTTTGCGGGAACTGCTCACTTGCTTGCATGCCGACGGTGGGGAGAGCGCGCCTTTGTGAATGTGGTCTACGATGGCAGAGCTAACTCTTGGCGTGCATCCGTACAGATAGAACGCATTTACGTGCGATATAAAAATTCGTGCCCTTATGACATTGGGTTATCAAATTCATTACTAACCCTGAACAATGACACGCACACGTATGGCATTTACAACGAGAGTCCAACAAACGCCACTTAGGGCTCCCCCCACGCATGATGTCGTGTTCACGTATGACACATGGAAGGGCGCGGCCGGAAACGAAGGTGAGGGCTCATAATGGGCCAATGTACAATTGATGCCTGACAAAGGGGGCAAGAATTTTGTGGGCAGGTGTATATAGTGAGAATATATACACACATATATCCTCACATTCCATCCCCCTGAAAGGTGGGCGTAGCGGTTGGCACTGCTAGTTGGCCACGGTATGATATGACACTGCTGTTAGTTCGTCATACCATGGTTTTTCGTGATATGACACTGTTAGATGGTCAATCATATCGTAT
>VCJN01000529.1:0-10000 GCA_006384855.1 Tetraselmis striata | reverse complement strand
GGGGGGGGGGGGGGGGGGGGGGGGGGGGGGGGGGGGGGGGGGGGGGGGGGGGGGGGGGGGGGGGGGGGGGGGGGGGGGGGGGGGGGGGGGGGGGGGGGGGGGGGGGGGGGGGGGGGGGGGGGGGGGGGGGGGGGGGGGGGGGGGGGGGGGGGGGGGGGGGGGGGGGGGGGGGGGGGGGGGGGGGGGGGGGGGGGGGGGGGGGGGGGGGGGGGGGGGGGGGGGGGGGGGGGGGGGGGGGGGGGGGGGGGGGGGGGGGGGGGGGGGGGGGGGGGGGGGGGGGGGGGGGGGGGGGGGGGGGGGGGGGGGGGTGGGGGGGGGGGGGGGGGGGGGGGGGGGGGGGGGGGGGGGGGGGGGGGGGGGGGGGGGGGGGGGGGGGGGGGGGGGGGGGGGGGGGGGGGGGGGGGGGGGGGGGGGGGGGGGGGGGGGGGGGGGGGGGGGGGGGGGGGGGGGGGGGGGGGGGGGGGGGGGGGGGGGGGGGGGGGGGGGGGGGGGGGGGGGGGGGGGGGGGGGGGGGGGGGGGGGGGGGGGGGGGGGGGGGGGGGGGGGGGGGGGGGGGGGGGGGGGGGGGGCGGGGGGGGGGGGGGGGGGGGGGGGGGGGGGGGGGGGGGGGGGGGGGGGGGGGGGGGGGGGGGGGGGGGGGGGGGGGGGGGGGGGGGGGGGGGGGGGGGGGGGGGGGGGGGGGGGGGGGGGGGGGGGGGGGGGGGGGGGGGGGGGGGGGGGGGGGGGGGGGGGGGGGGGGGGGGGGGGGGGGGGGGGGGGGGGGGGGGGGGGGGGGGGGGGGGGGGGGGGGGGGGGGGGGGGGGGGGGGGGGGGGGGGGGGGGGGGGGGGGGGGGGGGGGGGGGGGGGGGGGGGGGGGGGGGGGGGGGGGGGGGGGGGGGGGGGGGGGGGGGGGGGGGGGGGGGGGGGGGGGGGGGGGGGGGGGGGGGGGGGGGGGGGGGGGGGGGGGGGGGGGTGGGGGGGGGGGGGGGGGGGGGGGGGGGGGGGGGGGGGGGGGGGGGGGGGGGGGGGGGGGGGGGGGGGGGGGGGGGGGGGGGGGGGGGGGGGGGGGGGGGGGGGGGGGGGGGGGGGGGGGGGGGGGGGGGGGGGGGGGGGGGGGGGGGGGGGGGGGGGGGGGGGGGGGGGGGGGGGGGGGGGGGGGGGGGGGGGGGGGGGGGGGGGGGGGGGGGGGGGGGGGGGGGGGGGGGGGGGGGGGGGGGGGGGGGGGGGGGGGGGGGGGGGGGGGGGGGGGGGGGGGGGGGGGGGGGGGGGGGGGGGGGGGGGGGGGTGGGGGGGGGGGGGGGGGGGGGTGGGGGGGGGGGGGGGGGGGGGGGGGGGGGGTGGGGGGGGGGGGGGGGGGGGGGGGGGGGGGGGGGGGGGGGGGGGGGGGGGGGGGGGGGGGGGGGGGGGGGGGGGGGGGGGGGGGGGGGGGGGGGGGTGGGGGGGGGGGGGGGGGGGTGGGGGGGGGGGGGGGGGGGGGGGGGGGGGGGGGGGGGGGGGGGGGTGGGGGGGGGGGGGGGGGGGGGGGGGGGGGGGGGGGGGGGGGGGGGGGGGGGGGGGGTGGGGGGGGGGGGGGGGGGGGGGGGGGGGGGGGGGGGGGGGGGGGGGGGGGGGGGGGGGGGGGGTGGGGGGGGGGGGGGGGGGGGGGGGGGGGGGGGGGGGGGGGGGGGGGGGGGGGGGGGGGGGGGGGGGGGGGGGGGGGGGGGGGGGGGGGGGGGGGGGGGGGTGGGGGTGGGGGGGGGGGGGGGGGGGGGGGGGGGGGGGGGGGGGGGGGGGGGGGGGGGGGGGGGGGGGGGGGGGGGGGGGGGGGGGGGGGGGGGGGGGGGGGGGGGGGGGGGGGGGGGGGGGGGGGGTGGGGGGGGGGGGGGGGGGGGGGGGGGGGGGGGGGGGGGGGGGGGGGGGGGGGGGGGGGGGGGGGGGGGGGGGGGGGGGGGGGGGGGGGGGGGGGGGGGGGGGGGGGGGGGGGGGGGGGGGGGGGGGGGGGGGGGGGGGGGGGGGGGGGGGGGGGGGGGGGGGGGGGGGGGGGGGGGGGGGGGGGGGGGGGGGGGGGGGGGGGGGGGGGGGGGGGGGGGGGGGGGGGGGGGGGGGGGGGGGGGGGGGGGGGGGGGGGGGGGGGGGGGGGGGGGGGGGGGGGGGGGGGGGGGGGGGGGGGGGGGGGGGGGGGGGGGGGGGGGGGGGGGGGGGGGGGGGGGGTGGGGGGGGGGGGGGGGGGGGGGGGGGGGGGGGGGGGGGGGGGGGGGGGGGGGGGGGGGGGGGGGGGGGGGGGGGGGGGGGGGGGGGGGGGGGGGGGGGGGGGGGGGGGGGGGGGGGGGGGGGGGGGGGGGGGGGGGGGGGGGGGGGGGGGGGGGGGGGGGGGGGGGGGGGGGGGGGGGGGGGGGGGGGGGGGGGGGGGGGGGGGGGGGGGGGGGGGGGGGGGGGGGGGGGGGGGGGGGGGGGGGGGGGGGGGGGGGGGGGGGGGGGGGGGGGGGGGGGGGGGGGGGGGGGGGGGGGGGGGGGGGGGGGGGGGTGGGGGGGGGGGGGTGGGGGGGGGGGGGGGGGGGGGGGGGGGGGGGGGGGGGGGGGGGGGGGGGGTGGGGGGGGGGGGGGGGGGGGGGGGGGGGGGGGGGGGGGGGGGGGGGGGGGGGGGGGGGGGGGGGGGGGGGGGGGGGGGGGGGGGGGGGGGGGGGGGGGGGGGGGGGGTGGGGGGGTGGGGGGGGTGGGGGGGGGGGGGGGGGGGGGGGGGGGGGGGGGGGGGGGGGGGGGGGGGGGGGGGGGGGGGGGGGGGGGGGGGGGGGGGGGGGGGGGGGGGGGGGGGGGGGGGGGGGGGGGGGGGGGGGGGGGGGGGGGGGGGGTGGGGGGGGGGGGGGGGGGGGGGGGGGGGGGGGGGGGGGGGGGGGGGGGGGGGGGGGGGGGGGGGGGGGGGGGGGGGGGGGTGGGGGGGGGGGGGGGGGGGGGGGGGGGGGGGGGGGGGGGGGGGGGGGGGGGGGGGGGGGGGGGGGGGGGGGGGGGGGGGGGGGGGGGGGGGGGGGGGGGGGGGGGGGGGGGGGGGGGGGGGGGGGGGGGGGGGGGGGGGGGGGGGGGGGGGGGGGGGGGGGGGGGGGGGGGGGGGGGGGGGGGGGGGGGGGGGGGGGGGGGGGGGGGGGGGGGGGGGGGGGGGGGGGGGGGGGGGGGGGGGGGGGGGGGGGGGGGGGGGGGGGGGGGGGGGGGGGGGGGGGGGGGGGGGGGGGGGGGGGGGGGGGGGGGGGGGGGGGGGGGGGGGGGGGGGGGGGGGGGGGGGGGGGGGGGGGGGGGGGGGGGGGGGGGGGGGGGGGGGGGGGGGGGGGGGGGGGGGGGGGGGGGGGGGGGGGGGGGGGGGGGGGGGGGGGGGGGGGGGGGGGGGGGGGGGGGGGGGGGGGGGGGGGGGGGGGGGGGGGGGGGGGGGGGGGGGGGGGGGGGGGGGGGGGGGGGGGGGGGGGGGGGGGGGGGGGGGGGGGGGGGGGGGGGGGGGGGGGGGGGGGGGGGGGGGGGGGGGGGGGGGGGGGGGGGGGGGGGGGGGGGGGGGGGGGGGGGGGGGGGGGGGGGGGGGGGGGGGGGGGGGGGGGGGGGGGGGGGGGGGGGGGGGGGGGGGGGGGGGGGGGGGGGGGGGGGGGGGGGGGGGGGGGGGGGGGGGGGGGGGGGGGGGGGGGGGGGGGGGGGGGGGGGGGGGGGGGGGGGGGGGGGGGGGGGGGGGGGGGGGGGGGGGGGGGGGGGGGGGGGGGGGGGGGGGGGGGGGGGGGGGGGGGGGGGGGGGGGGGGGGGGGGGTGGGGGGGGGGGGGGGGGGGGGGGGGGGGGGGGGGGGGGGGGGGGGGGGGGGGGGGGGGGGGGGGGGGGGGGGGGGGGGGGGGGGGGGGGGGGGGGGGGGGGGGGGGGGGGGGGGGGGGGGGGGGGGGGGGGGGGGGGGGGGGGGGGGGGGGGGGGGGGGGGGGGGGGGGGGGGGGGGGGGGGGGGGGGGGGGGGGGGGGGGGGGGGGGGGGGGGGGGGGGGGGGGGGGGGGGGGGGGGGGGGGGGGGGGGGGGGGGGGGGGGGGGGGGGGGGGGGGGGGGGGGGGGGGGGGGGGGGGGGGGGGGGGGGGGGGGGGGGGGGGGGGGGGGGGGGGGGGGGGGGGGGGGGGGGGGGGGGGGGGGGGGGGGGGGGGGGGGGGGGGGGGGGGGGGGGGGGGGGGGGGGGGGGGGGGGGGGGGGGGGGGGGGGGGGGGGGGGGGGGGGGGGGGGGGGGGGGGGGGGGGGGGGGGGGGGGGGGGGGGGGGGGGGGGGGGGGGGGGGGGGGGGGGGGGGGGGGGGGGGGGGGGGGGGGGGGGGGGGGGGGGGGGGGGGGGGGGGGGGGGGGGGGGGGGGGGGGGGGGGGGGGGGGGGGGGGGGGGGGGGGGGGGGGGGGGGGGGGGGGGGGGGGGGGGGGGGGGGGGGGGGGGGGGGGGGGGGGGGGGGGGGGGGGGGGGGGGGGGGGGGGGGGGGGGGGGGGGGGGGGGGGGGGGGGGGGGGGGTGGGGGGGGGGGGGGGGGGGGGGGGGGGGGGGGGGGGGGGGGGGGGGGGGGGGGGGGGGGGGGGGGGGGGGGGGGGGGGGGGGGGGGGGGGGGGGGGGGGGGGGGGGGGGGGGGGGGGGGGGGGGGGGGGGGGGGGGGGGGGGGGGGGGGGGGGGGGGGGGGGGGGGGGGGGGGGGGGGGGGGGGGGGGGGGGGGGGGGGGGGGGGGGGGGGGGGGGGGGGGGGGGGGGGGGGGGGGGGGGGGGGGGGGGGGGGGGGGGGGGGGGGGGGGGGGGGGGGGGGGGGGGGGTGGGGGGGGGGGGGGGGGGGGGGGGGGGGGGGGGGGGGGGGGGGGGGGGGGGGGGGGGGGGGGGGGGGGGGGGGGGGGGGGGGGGGGGGGGGGGGGGGGGTGGGGGGGGGGGGGGGGGGGGGGGGGGGGGGGGGGGGGGGGGGGGGGGGGGGGGGGGGGGGGGGGGGGGGGGGGGGGGGGGGGGGGGGGGGGGGGGGGGGGGGGGGGGGGGGGGGGGGGGGGGGGGGGGGGGGGGGGGGGGGGGGGGGGGGGGGGGGGGGGGGGGGGGGGGGGGGGGGGGGGGGGGGGGGGGGGGGGGGGGGGGGGGGGGGGGGGGGGGGGGGGGGGGGGGGGGGGGGGGGGGGGGGGGGGGGGGGGGGGGGGGGGGGGGGGGGGGGGGGGGGGGGGGGGGGGGGGGGGGGGGGGGGGGGGGGGGGGGGGGGGGGGGGGGGGGGGGGGGGGGGGGGGGGGGGGGGGGGGGGGGGGGGGGGGGGGGGGGGGGGGGGGGGGGGGGGGGGGGGGGGGGGGGGGGGGGGGGGGGGGGGGGGGGGGGGGGGGGGGGGGGGGGGGGGGGGGGGGGGGGGGGGGGGGGGGGGGGGGGGGGGGGGGGGGGGGGGGGGGGGGGGGGGGGGGGGGGGGGGGGGGGGGGGGGGGGGGGGGGGGGGGGGGGGGGGGGGGGGGGGGGGGGGGGGGGGGGGGGGGTGGGGGGGGGGGGGGGGGGGGGGGGGGGGGGGGGGGGGGGGGGGGGGGGGGGGGGGGGGGGGGGGGGGGGGGGGGGGGGGGGGGGGGGGGGGGGGGGGGGGGGGGGGGGGGGGGGGGGGGGGGGGGGGGGGGGGGGGGGGGGGGGGGGGGGGGGGGGGGGGGGGGGGGGGGGGGGGGGGGGGGGGGGGGGGGGGGGGGGGGGGGGGGGGGGGGGGGGGGGGGGGGGGGGGGGGGGGGGGGGGGGGGGGGGGGGGGGGGGGGGGGGGGGGGGGGGGGGGGGGGGGGGGGGGGGGGGGGGGGGGGGGGGGGGGGGGGGGGGGGGGGGGGGGGGGGGGGGGGGGGGGGGGGGGGGGGGGGGGGGGGGGGGGGGGGGGGGGGGGGGGGGGGGGGGGGGGGGGGGGGGGGGGGGGGGGGGGGGGGGGGGGGGGGGGGGGGGGGGGGGGGGGGGGGGGGGGGGGGGGGGGGGGGGGGGGGGGGGGGGGGGGGGGGGGGGGGGGGGGGGGGGGGGGGGGGGGGGGGGGGGGGGGGGGGGGGGGGGGGGGGGGGGGGGGGGGGGGGGGGGGGGGGGGGGGGGGGGGGGGGGGGGGGGGGGGGGGGGGGGGGGGGGGGGGGGGGGGGGGGGGGGGGGGGGGGGGGGGGGGGGGGGGGGGGGGGGGGGGGGGGGGGGGGGGGGGGGGGGGGGGGGGGGGGGGGGGGGGGGGGGGGGGGGGGGGGGGGGGGGGGGGGGGGGGGGGGGGGGGGGGGGGGGGGGGGGGGGGGGGGGGGGGGGGGGGGGGGGGGGGGGGGGGGGGGGGGGGGGGGGGGGGGGGGGGGGGGGGGGGGGGGGGGGGGGGGGGGGGGGGGGGGGGGGGGGGGGGGGGGGGGGGGGGGGGGGGGGGGGGGGGGGGGGGGGGGGGGGGGGGGGGGGGGGGGGGGGGGGGGGGGGGGGGGGGGGGGGGGGGGGGGGGGGGGGGGGGGGGGGGGGGGGGGGGGGGGGGGGGGGGGGGGGGGGGGGGGGGGGGGGGGGGGGGGGGGGGGGGGGGGGGGGGGGGGGGGGGGGGGGGGGGGGGGGGGGGGGGGGGGGGGGGGGGGGGGGGGGGGGGGGGGGGGGGGGGGGGGGGGGGGGGGGGGGGGGGGGGGGGGGGGGGGGGGGGGGGGGGGGGGGGGGGGGGGGGGGGGGGGGGGGGGGGGGGGGGGGGGGGGGGGGGGGGGGGGGGGGGGGGGGGGGGGGGGGGGGGGGGGGGGGGGGGGGGGGGGGGGGGGGGGGGGGGGGGGGGGGGGGGGGGGGGGGGGGGGGGGGGGGGGGGGGGGGGGGGGGGGGGGGGGGGGGGGGGGGGGGGGGGGGGGGGGGGGGGGGGGGGGGGGGGGGGGGGGGGGGGGGGGGGGGGGGGGGGGGGGGGGGGGGGGGGGGGGGGGGGGGGGGGGGGGGGGGGGGGGGGGGGGGGGGGGGGGGGGGGGGGGGGGGGGGGGGGGGGGGGGGGGGGGGGGGGGGGGGGGGGGGGGGGGGGGGGGGGGGGGGGGGGGGGGGGGTGGGGGGGGGGGGGGGGGGGGGGGGGGGGGGGGGGGGGGGGGGGGGGGGGGGGGGGGGGGGGGGGGGGGGGGGGGGGGGGGGGGGGGGGGGGGGGGGGGGGGGGGGGGGGGGGGGGGGGGGGGGGGGGGGGGGGGGGGGGGGGGGGGGGGGGGGGGGGGGGGGGGGGGGGGGGGGGGGGGGGGGGGGGGGGGGGGGGGGGGGGGGGGGGGGGGGGGGGGGGGGGGGGGGGGGGGGGGGGGGGGGGGGGGGGGGGGGGGGGGGGGGGGGGGGGGGGGGGGGGGGGGGGGGGGGGGGGGGGGGGGGGGGGGGGGGGGGGGGGGGGGGGGGGGGGGGGGGGGGGGGGGGGGGGGGGGGGGGGGGGGGGGGGGGGGGGGGGGGGGGGGGGGGGGGGGGGGGGGGGGGGGGGGGGGGGGGGGGGGGGGGGGGGGGGGGGGGGGGGGGGGGGGGGGGGGGGGGGGGGGGGGGGGGGGGGGGGGGGGGGGGGGGGGGGGGGGGGGGGGGGGGGGGGGGGGGGGGGGGGGGGGGGGGGGGGGGGGGGGGGGGGGGGGGGGGGGGGGGGGGGGGGGGGGGGGGGGGGGGGGGGGGGGGGGGGGGGGGGGGGGGGGGGGGGGGGGGGGGGGGGGGGGGGGGGGGGGGGGGGGGGGGGGGGGGGGGGGGGGGGGGGGGGGGGGGGGGGGGGGGGGGGGGGGGGGGGGGGGGGGGGGGGGGGGGGGGGGGGGGGGGGGGGGGGGGGGGGGGGGGGGGGGGGGGGGGGGGGGGGGGGGGGGGGGGGGGGGGGGGGGGGGGGGGGGGGGGGGGGGGGGGGGGGGGGGGGGGGGGGGGGGGGGGGGGGGGGGGGGGGGGGGGGGGGGGGGGGGGGGGGGGGGGGGGGGGGGGGGGGGGGGGGGGGGGGGGGGGGGGGGGGGGGGGGGGGGGGGGGGGGGGGGGGGGGGGGGGGGGGGGGGGGGGGGGGGGGGGGGGGGGGGGGGGGGGGGGGGGGGGGGGGGGGGGGGGGGGGGGGGGGGGGGGGGGGGGGGGGGGGGGGGGGGGGGGGGGGGGGGGGGGGGGGGGGGGGGGGGGGGGGGGGGGGGGGGGGGGGGGGGGGGGGGGGGGGGGGGGGGGGGGGGGGGGGGGGGGGGGGGGGGGGGGGGGGGGGGGGGGGGGGGGGGGGGGGGGGGGGGGGGGGGGGGGGGGGGGGGGGGGGGGGGGGGGGGGGGGGGGGGGGGGGGGGGGGGGGGGGGGGGGGGGGGGGGGGGGGGGGGGGGGGGGGGGGGGGGGGGGGGGGGGGGGGGGGGGGGGGGGGGGGGGGGGGGGGGGGGGGGGGGGGGGGGGGGGGGGGGGGGGGGGGGGGGGGGGGGGGGGGGGGGGGGGGGGGGGGGGGGGGGGGGGGGGGGGGGGGGGGGGGGGGGGGGGGGGGGTGGGGGGGGGGGGGGGGGGGGGTGGGGGGGGGGGGGGGGGGGGGGGGGGGGGGTGGTGGGGGGGGGGGGGGTGGGGGGGGGGGGGGGGGGGGGGGTGAGGGTGGGGGGGGGGGGGGGGGGGGGGGGGGGGGGGGGGGGGGGGGGGGGGGGGGGGGGGGGGGGGGTGGGGGGGGGGGGGGGGGGGGGGGGGGGGGGGGGGGGGGGGGGGGGGGGGGGGGGGGGGGGGGGGGGGGGGGGGGGGGGGGGGGGGGGGGGGGGGGGGGGGGGGGGGGGGGGGGGGGGGGGGGGGGGGGGGGGGGGGGGGGGGGGGGGGGGGGGGGGGGGGGGGGGGGGGGGGGGGGGGGGGGGGTGGGGGGGGGGGGGGGGGGGGGGGGGGGGGGGGGGGGGGGGGGGGGGGGGGGGGGGGGGGGGGGGGGGGGGGGGGGGGGGGGGGGGGGGGGGGGGGGGGGGGGGGGGGGGGGGGGGGGGGGGGGGGGGGGGGGGGGGGGGGGGGGGGGGGGGGGGGGGGGGGGGGGGGGGGGGGGGGGGGGGGGGGGGTGGGGGGGGGGGGGGGGGGGGGGGGGGGGGGGGGGGGGGGGGGGGGGGGGGGGGGGGGGGGGGGGGGGGGGGGGGGGGGGGGGGGGGGGGGGGGGGGGGGGGGGGGGGGGGGGGGGGGGGGGGGGGGGGGGGGGGGGGGGGGGGGGGGGGGGGGGGGGGGGGGGGGGGGGGGGGGGGGGGGGGGGGGGGGGGGGGGGGGGGGGGGGGGGGGGGGGGGGGGGGGGGGGGGGGGGGGGGGGGGGGGGGGGGGGGGGGGGGGGGGGGGGGGGGGGGGGGGGGGGGGGGGGGGGGGGGGGGGGGGGGGGGGGGGGGGGGGGGGGGGGGGGGGGGGGGGGGGGGGGGGGGGGGGGGGGGGGGGGGGGGGGGGGGGGGGGGGGGGGGGGGGGGGGGGGGGGGGGGGGGGGGGGGGGGGGGGGGGGGGGGGGGGGGGGGGGGGGGGGGGGGGGGGGGGGGGGGGTGGGGGGGGGGGGGGGGGGGGGGGGGGGGGGGGGGGGGGGGGGGGGGGGGGGGGGGGGGGGGGGGGGGGGGGGGGGGGGGGGGGGGGGGGGGGGGGGGGGGGGGGGGGGGGGGGGGGGGGGGGGGGGGGGGGGGGGGGGGGGGGGGGGGGGGGGGGGGGGGGGGGGGGGGGGGGGGGGGGGGGGGGGGGGGGGGGGGGGGGGGGGGGGGGGGGGGGGGGGGGGGGGGGGGGGGGGGGGGGGGGGGGGGGGGGGGGGGGGGGGGGGGGGGGGGGGGGGGGGGGGGGGGGGGGGGGGGGGGGGGGGGGGGGGGGGGGGGGGGGGGGGGGGGGGGGGGGGGGGGGGGGGGGGGGGGGGGGGGGGGGGGGGGGGGGGGGGGGGGGGGGGGGGGGGGGGGGGGGGGGGGGGGGGGGGGGGGGGGGGGGGGGGGGGGGGGGGGGGGGGGGGGGGGGGGGGGGGGGGGGGGGGGGGGGGGGGGGGGGGGGGGGGGGGGGGGGGGGGTGGGGGGGGGGGGGGGGGGGGGGGGGGGGGGGGGGGGGGGGGGGGGGGGGGGGGGGGGGGGGGGGGGGGGGGGGGGGGGGGGGGGGGGGGGGGGGGGGGGGGGGGGGGGGGGGGGGGGGGGGGGGGGGGGGGGGGGGGGGGGGGGGGGGGGGGGGGGGGGGGGGGGGGGGGGGGGG